>JASTWB010000658.1:0-11614 GCA_032158295.1 Pycnopodia helianthoides | reverse complement strand
AACAAAGGAAAAATAATGGCAAGTAAAATTTTTTTTTATAAAAAAATGTAAGTTTGAACTTTTCTTAAAAAAAGTACCCACGATTTAAATGATAAATCCATTAATTATTTAAAAAAAAATTTCTTTTTTTTTTACCAGTTTTGGGAAAAAAATCAAAACTTTTGGGAAGTTGTCCTTTTAAAACATTGTCCATGTTTAAAAAAGGGGACCCCCACATAGCTTTTTCTAATTTTAAAATTCCACAAAAACAAAAAAAGCCAAAATTTTTTGAAAATTTGCTAAAAAACCCGTGTACATTTATTTTTAGAGAAACTTCACAGAAAAAAAAAACCAAAAATTAAAAATTTGTTTTTAAAAACACCAAAGCTTTGAACTTTTTTTAGCCTGATGGAAAACTGAAAAAAAAAAATTCTATGCCCCAAGGGGGGATGATAGAACATTTTTCGCTTATTTTTTGGGGCCGTCCTGCTTAAAAAAAAAAAAAAAAAAAAAAAAATTTTTTTTTTTAAAGGGGTGTTGGGGGAAGCATGGGGCCTGGGGAACGCCTCTTGGGGTTTTTTTTTTTTTTTTTTTAAAAAACACAGATGCTGCATTTGACCTGCCACTGTGGTTTTGCGTTGGCATTTTTTTTCCCCGGCATTCAAGGAGTTTTGCTTTTTTTTGAAAATAATGGGGGTTTTTTGTGCCGGGGGTTTTTTTCCAAAAATTTTTTTGCTAAAAAAAATTTCCCAAAACCTTGGTCAACTAGTTTTCATTAATTTTTTTTTTTTCAAGGGCCCCTGTTCAGAAAAAATTTGTGGGTTTTTTCCTTTTACAATCTCATTAAAATTTTGGGGGAACCTTTTGGTAGGAAAGGGGACATGCTTTTATTTGCAAGATAAACCACATTTTATTAGGGAACTAAAAATAACCCTTAACCCCCATCCCTTTTTGGCGGGGATGTTTTAAAAACCATTCAATTCTTTATTGGAAAAAATTTTGGGAGTTCGGGGGTTTGGCCCACCAATGTTTTTTGAAAGGGGTAAAAAAAGTGTTTTGATTGGGCTAAATTTTGGGGGGACGATTTTTTGGGGGAATTTGCTTTTTTTTTTTCCCTTTTGAATTTTTAAAATTTTCAGGGGGGAAAATATTTTTCAAAAAGAAAATAGTCGTTTTTAGTATAAAAAACTTCAATAATCAGTTTTTCTTTGGGGGGGACTAAAAATTTTTAAACAATTTTTTAAATTTGGTTTTTAAGGGCCTTTTACCTTTTCCTTTATTTTTAAAAATTTCCCTTTAAAATGGGAAATTTTCTTCCGCTGCTGTTTTTCTTTTTAAAATAAACTGGAACACCACGTTAACCAGAACCCCAAGCTCTGTCCGGGGGACATGGGGACAAAACCTTTTTCTGATTTCCGGGAGTGGGGAAAGGGGGGGAGTTTTTTTTAATTTTACTTTGCCGATTATCGGGGGAGGGGGGATATCTGAGGGGCCTCCATTGTCTAAGTAAAACCCGGGATCCCCTGAGGGGGGTTTCTGATTTTTTTTTGGGGGGGGCCCAACCCAAGTCCCGGTTTTAAATGGCCAGGATGTTATGAAAAGACATGAGGCGGGGGTCATCAGGGGCCGGGGGGTTAAACCCCGGGGGGACTTTTGTTTTTAAAAGGGGGCTCCAAGGTTCAAAAATTCATTTTTTGGGTGATGCACTTTTTTTTTCCGTGGGGGAAAAAAAAACGGGGGGGAAAACTTTTTTAAAAAGTCTACAAACCCCTTAACTTTTAAAAATGGGGTTTAAAATTTTTTTTTCATTTTCAGGGCGAAATTTAAAAAAAACATGACATCCTCTTTCAAAAAAAAAAAACGAGGCTCAAATTTTGTGTACAAATAAAAAGGGGGTTTTTTGGGGGATGGAAAGAATTTAAAAAAGGGGAAAAAAAAAAAATTTTCAAACTTGGCCCGTAAAAAAAAAAATTGCCGGTTCCGATTTTTTTCCCCAAAAACGGCAAAGGGGGGGAAACATTTTCTTTTTTTTTTTACTGTTAGTTTTTGTGTCCCATGTTTTTCCATTTGCAAATGAAAAAAAAATACACGTAAAAAAGCAGTGAAAGGTTTTTTTTGACATAGAAAATCTCATTTGATTTTAAAATTAAGCCCACCCCTTTAAATTACACAAAAAAAAAGCAAGAAAAACGTCGGCTGACGTCAGAAAATGTCAACACAATAATCTTTTTTTAATTTCCCTTTGGGGGGAAAAAAACTGTTGATTTCTTTTGTAAGCTTAAAAAACGTATGCCCCGCTTTTTTGGATCTTGCATTTTTAATAAAAACCCCGAAACCGTATGGAGTTAAATCAAGTCTTAATTTTTCTGTGGTTAAAATAAATTGGTTGGAAGGGAGGCTGGAAAACCCAGGTAAAAAAAAGAAAAACGTATCTTTAATGAGCATTACTAAAAAAAACCCCATGATTTCCGCCCAAAAAAAAAAAAAAAACCCGCCCTTTTTTTAGAAAAGAAAAGGGAGCGTTTGGGGGGGGGACGTAGGCAAAATTTATCTGATGGGGACAAAGGGGACAGGGGGAACTTTTCTTTTGTAAAAAAACAATATTTTTTTTTTTTTCCTGAGTTTTAGTTTTAAAATTGAGGTCGGCTGCAAAAAAGGGTTTTGTAGGTAGGGGGGAAGGGGACTTGCCCCCAATGGAAAAAACCAAAAAAACCTTTACAAACAAAATAACTAATAAAAAAAAAAAAAATTTTGGGTGTTTTTTTACCCAATCTGGTTTAAAATAAAAAAACGTGATCGGCGGGGGTTTCCTCAGTAAAATTTTGATTTTTTTTAGAAAACAAAACATTCCCGGGGACTTTTTTTTTACGATAATACCTAGACAAATAAATCTTAGTTTGGGGGGGCTAAAAAAAACAATTTAAATTTACAAATTGGGGGGTTTTTTTTAAAAAAAAAACCCCTTTTTTAAAAAAATGTTAACCCCAAGCATTTTTAAAAAAAATTGTAATTTTTGCTAACCTTAAAAAAACCCCCCGGGTTTTACATCTAGGTAACAAACTTTTGGGGGGGCAAAATTTAAAGGTTTGGGGGAGGGTACAAAAAAAAATTTGGGGGGGGGCAAACATTTAAGGGTCGGGGGGGGGCTACTTTTTATTTTAAAAAAACTTTTTTTCATCGGGTTTTACTTTTTTAGGTCGGGGATTTTTTTACAAGTTCAGGGGCTAAAAATTAGGTCGGGGGTTACATTAGTACAAAGTTTGGGGGCTATTTTTTGGGGGTCGGGGTTATTTTTTTAGTTACAAAAAAACGGGGGGTCCCAAATTATTTTGGCTAAATTAGGTCAATTTTTGGTTACATTTAGTTCGGGGGGTTTGGGGGACAAAATTTTTACATTTTTCAGGGCACAATTAGGAGGGGGGTTAATTTTTGGGTTTTACAATCCGGGGGCACAAAACTATTTTGGGGGGGCCCACATTTAGGGGGGCTCGGGGAAAATTTTGCCCGGGGGGAATATGGCCAGAAAAACCTCCAACCACATCGAAAGGGGAAAGCAGAAACTTGCACAGAAAAAAATCCCAAAAAAAAAAAAAAAAAAAAATTTTTTTTCCCCCCGTGTAGAAAAAGGGGCCTAAACCGTTTTGATGAAATTTTTCAAAAGGGGTTTTAAAGTTTTTTTTTTTTCCCCAAAAAAAACCCCAAAAAAAAAAAGGCAAAAAAATTTGGTTTTCCCCTTTTTTTATATGGCCCCTTTTCCGGGGGCCCCCCCAAACTGAAAAAAATTGCGTTTTTAAGGCAGGGGGTTTTTTTCCCAATATGAAAAAAATGAAACCCATGAAGTATCCAATGGTACTTTTTTTTGTTATTGGGTTTCATAAGGGGGTTCTGGACTTTAAAAAATGGAAAATGGTAAATAATTCGGTTTTTTTTTCCCAGGGTTTTAACCCCAAAACTGTTTTTGAAAGGGTCAACCTCACTTTTAAAAACCTTTTCATTGAAAGGAAAAAAAAAATTTTTGGGGTTTAAAATTTTAAATTTTATAAATTTTGGTTTATTCTATTTATTGGTTTTTACAAGATTAAAAACAAAATTCATTGAAAGGAAAAAGATTTTTTAAGCTTAGTTAAATTTCATAAAATCGTTTTCATCTATTTATTGTAGTTTACAAGATTGATTTTTTTTTTTTTTGTTTTTAAATTTTTTTGAATTTTTACGGGGCTTCGGGGGGAAAAACCCCAATTTTTTTTTTTTTTTTCCCCTTTTTTTTTCCCCCCCACGTTTTCTTTTTTCCCGAAACCCTATTTGCAGTTAGAAAACTCGTTTTTTTTAAAAGAAAACCTTTTACGAAAGTCCCCCACTGAAACGAAAATAATTTTTACGTTTTTGAAAGGGGTTCCTTTTTTTCAGGTTCCCGGAATTATCCTAGTGGTTGCTCGTTAAAACCCCCACGGGGATTGGTTTTTTTCTATTGGATCCCCCCCCCCAAAAAAAACCCTTCCAAACCCCCGTAGTTTTCCCCAAAACCCCAAAAATAAACCCTTTTTCCTTTTTACTTTTCGATGAGTTTTATTTTTTCCCCACTGAAAAATTTAAATTGACCCCAATTTTCTTTAAAGTTTTTTTTTCATTCAACCAGGCGGGTTTTAATTTTTAAAATGTGGGGGGGGGCGGGGGGCGTATCTTTAAAAAAAAACCCCCCGTTCCGGGCCCACTGGCCCACAAAACAGGTGCTGGATTTCCAAGGTTTTGGTTCTTCTGTATCTTACTCCATTTTCCAAAAAGATTGGTGGGGCAGCTAAAAAAAACTGGAGCAATCGCCTTTTTTTTTTTCGATTTTGCCAAAGGGGTTTGTTTCCCCCCGTTTTTGGCAATTTTTTCAATGTTTAAAAAACGCTCTTTTCATGTAATTCCTTTTTACTGGTTTTCGCCCCCTTGGAGGGCCCAGTCTCGCTTTTAAAGTGGGGCCGAGCGTTATTGTTTTTTTTTTGGGTTTTGGGTTTTTTTTGTATTTTAAAAGGGGAAAAGGTTTTTTATTTTAATTTGAGGGTTTACTTTTCACTTTTTTCCCTCCCACTGGGAGTTTTAAAGCTTTTCCCACAATACTTTTCAGGAAAACCCTTTTTAAAAAATTAGAAGAGGGAAATCACGTTCATAGGCTTGGGGGGGGGGCCTTTTTTCCCTTTAAAAGGTTTTGTTTTTTTTGAAGGACTTTTTTTGGGGAACAACTGTATTAATCGAAAAACAGTTTTGATTGGGGGAAAAGCAAAAAAAAAACCCAATCCTTTTTAAATGCTAAAATATCCCACTTCCACTTTTTCGTGTAAAATAAAACGATTTTTTTTTTTTTTGGGTTTTAAAAAACTCAAATTGGTTAAAGGGGGGACTTTTTTCCCCCCCTTGGCGGGGAATTCGTTCTTTTCTCGAAGGCTAAAAATGACAATACAAAAACCCCACTTTTAAAACCAATTAGGCCTTGCAAAAACTGTAAAAAAAGTTAATAATGGTGCTTCCTTTAAAAACTTAATTTAATTTTTTTTTTATTCATTTTTTTCTTTGTTGATCATTGTTTTAAATTTTATTATCCGGGGACGTAATTCTTTTTTTAAATCTATTGGGGCCTTTTATGGGGAAAAAATTTTTATGTGAATTAAAAAGGGGAAATTTAGTTAGGTTATAAATTTGGGCCCTTTTATAAAATCCCTTTTCTCAATACTGAGGTTTTTGGGCCCACTCAAACCCCCGTATTTAAAAAATTTTTGATCTGATTGCTAGCCTCCAGTGGTGTATTGATTAAACTTTTCATAATGAAAAATTCCCCCAGGAATAGCTGGGGGCCTATTCCCACTCTCTAGAAACACGTATTTTTTACATTTCCCCCTTTTTTTTTCTTATTTTTTTTGATTAGAAAAACACAGATTATCGGTTTATGTTTGGAAAGGGGGAATGAATTAAATGTGCTTTTTTTTTGGGGGTGAGATTTTTTCCCTTTCCGGGGGGGCAGTAATTTTCGAGGAAAAAATTGTTCCGGAATCAATTTTTTTGGGGCCTTTACAAAATGCCAAAAAAACGTTTTTTAGTTCCCCCAATGTAAAAGGGAAAAAAACCAAAACAAATTTTTTTAGGCTTTTTTTTTTTTTTGAATAATATATTTTCTACTTTTTCATTATTAAAATTTTTTTAAATTTAATTTTTTTTAGAAAAAAAGCCCCCAATCAAAAAGGCAAAACGTTTTTTCCCCTTTGCCCCTGGTTTGTGCGATTTGGGCTAAAAAAAAAAAAAGATTTTTTTTGAAAAATGAATATATTTTGGAAAAAGATGTAAAAAAAATCAAAATCCCAAAAATGGGGGGGGGACCGCGTTAGTTTCACAAAAAAAAAAAGGCCCCCCCTTTTTGGGGGGGAAAAATTTTATTTATTATGTGTGGTTTTTCATAATTTTCAAAATTTTAAAAAAAAACCCAATTTTCCCTTTTCCCCCCCCCATTAAAGGGGCAAAAATAACGTCGCTTTCCAAACGCTTTTTTTGTAGCCCCAAAAAAAAAAGCCCAATAAGGCAACGTGTCCCTTTTTCAAAAACAGTATATTTTTTTTTTTTTCCCCAGTTTTTCAAGATTTCCCCCTTTTTAATCAGGTTAAAATTCTTATGTCCATGAATGACTTAAAAATTTATTTTAATTTTCTTTTTACAAGAACCCGGGGTTACAAAAATTTTCCATTTTTCTGCAAGATTTACATTGAATCGTTTTCAATCTGATGTTCCAGGGGGGATGATCTTAAAAATGATTAATTTTTTGGGGAGTGATAATTTTTCTTTTTTCCCAAAAACAAAAAACTCAGGTTACTCACTGGCCCATTCACCCCGTTTTTTCCATGCAAAACTTTCCCTCCCGGTAATTCCTTTTTGCTCCCCAAAAATGGGTGATAAGTTTATTGGGGGTTTTGCCTTTGGGGATGCATCGGTTTTTCCAGCTGGGAAAAAGTTTGCCCCGAAAATTTTTTTACTGTTTGATATAACATTTTGGGGGCCCTTTACTTTTGCGGGGAATTTATTGGGGGGAAACCCCATTGCGTCTCTTCCACCAAGTGTCGAAAAATGGCAGTCATTTTTACCTATTTTTTTCCCCCTGTAAAAAGCTTTGAGCGAAATTTTTTTTTAATTGGGATGCTTTTTAAAAAAACCCCTTTGCTCCCCATTGTGTTTGTTAGTCTTTGTTTTTTTTAATTTTTTGAATTTTTTTTTTTTTTTTCTTCTGATTTTTTTTTCGTAAATTTAACGATCAAAAAAAATTTATCCCCCAAAAAAACCCAAAGGTTTTGAAAAAAACTATTAACACTTTTTTTCCCTGGGGGGGTCGGGGGTCAGAAATGGAAAAAAAAGGAATACTTTTAAAGGGTCTTTTTTTTGGGGGGGGGTGTTTTTTTTTTATTTCCCCCCTTTTTTTTTTGCAAAAAAAAGCAGTTTTTTTTCCCAAAAACAGGGGGTTTCCCTAAATTTGGGGGACGTATCATGGTTGGGGGACGTTAATGGGGGATTTTTTCTCCCCCGGGGAATTTTTCTGAAATTTTGCACAAAAAAAAAAGGGGTGTTCAAAATGTTTTTTTTTTTTTTTTTTTTTTTTTTTTTTACAAAAAAAAGGGGTCTGTTTAATCTCATTTTTAAAATTTAAATTTTTTTTCCTTTTTGGGGTTAAAAAAAAACAATTTAAAAAAAAAAAATCAGGCAAAGTTTTTCCCTTGTTAGTTTTTTTTTTGGGGCTGAGGGGGCTTTAAAGCAATGCATTAAACAAAACCGGGACGTCATCAGTACGGGGGGGTCCATTTGAAAAATGTTTACATTTTTCATTTGAAGTAAACATTAATGATTAAACGGGGGGAGCTTTAACCCTTTTTGAGTTCATTGTTTGAGGGTTTTTCTGGGTTTTTTTTTCCAAAATGTTTGGGGGCCTAGGGTCCGGCCCCCGGCCGAGTTTTCCGAAAATTTAAATTTTGGAGGCAAGTGGTTGCAATTTTCCCCCACTTTTATTTTTACTTCAATATTCAAAAGGGAGGGAAGCCAGAGTTTGGGGGAAAAAACCCGCCTAATTTACAGATTTAAAAACCTCCCGTAGAAAAAAACCCTTTTTAAAAATGGGGGATGAAGGTGGTAAGGTTAATTTTTAAATGTTGATCTATAATCAAAAAAAATATTTGTGTGGGGGCCCAAATTTTTTAAATATAAACGATAAAAAAAAAGGCATTTTTTTTAAAAAGGGTGTGTACAACTTTTTGGTAAGATTGAAAAAATATAAATGTTCACGATTTGCAACAAAAACTTACATGGTAAAAAAGATGGTCATGGGGGAAAAAAACTTTCCCTTGAGAATTTTTGCTTAAAAATTGCTATATTTTTTTTAAAGGAAAATTAGTAAAAAAAAAAAAAATTTTTTTTAAAAAAAAGGCCTAAGGGGGTTTTTTCCCCACTGTTTTTTTCCCCCCAGGGGACCCTAAAAAACCCGCTTGAGCTTAACATTTCCCACAGGTTTGTTATTTTCTTTTGTTTTATTTTGGGGGGTCACTTAAAAAGTGGGGGTTTTTCTTTTCTTAAAAAAATTTACAAAAAATTACATGTGCTTTAAAATAAAGCTTACAAAATTTTTTTTAAAATTTTAAAAAATCAATATTTAGGGCGGGGAAATTTACCTTTAAAACTAGCCAAAAAAAAAAAACCGTTTGGATATTTAAACATGAATTTCCCAAAGTTTTTGGGTTAAAAAATCATTTTAGGGGTGATATGGGTTGTAAAAAATCTTAAGATCTTAAAGAGTGAAAAAAACGGAAAACTATTGTGGACGTAAAATCTGGAGAAGTTTTGGTGAGAATGCTTTATTTTTTTAAATTCACAATGGGGGCCGATCAGATTATTCGTAAAAAAAATTACACAAAAAAAAAATAATATTTTTAAGTTTATTCCCACTTTTTTTTTTAAATTAAAAGCGGGTCCAGGGTGCCAAACAAAATTTTGGAGATGGTTTGGGACACTAGACTGGCTGGGGGAAAAGGGATTTTTCAACTCCCCCCATTCTTTTTCCCCCAACATTTTTTTTAACTGAAGGGGGCAGCAAGGGGGGGTTTGGGGGGAAGTGTTTCGGTTTTTTAAAAAGCACGTCGGGGGGGGAACTTGGCCCAGTTTTATGATTTGTGGTTAAAAACCTTTTTTTTTGGGCCGATGGTCTTTTTTTTTGAAAACTTCCCTTTTCACATTGTGGGTTTTTTTCCCTAGTTTTTAAAAACCTTAGTTTTATTTTTTACACCGTCCCTGCGCGGGGAAAAAACCCAAAATCCAAAAAAAACCCCCCATTGGGGGTTGGGGAATCAGTTTTCCCAAAAATTTCTTTTTTTGAAAAGCCTTGCGATTAAAACCCGTTATGAGCCTGTCCTCGGAACGGGGGAGTCATAAATATGGGTTTTTACTTTTTTTTTTTTTTCCCATTTTTCCCCAAAAAGCCCCCGCAGGCGATTTGGGAATTTCCGGGTTTTTCCCAAGGGGGGGGGGGGACGGGGGGGGGGGGGGGGGGGGGCGGGCTCTTTTTGGGTTGTGTTTTTTGGGGTTTTCAAAAGGGCTGGGAAAAAAAAATCCCCTGCCATAAAAAAACCAAAACACAAATTTTTTTTGGCCACGTGGCTTTGGTGGTGTTAAAAACCACAGATCATACACATCCCCAAAAAACATCCCCCAAGGGGGGAAAAAACCATTCCAACCCCTCTGTTTGTTTTGAAAACCAGGGGGGTTTTTTGCCGTTTGATGTAGGCCGCTTTTCTACCCTTTTTTGCAGTTTTTCCCCCCCCCCCCCCCTTCCCCTTTTCACACCACAAAATTAAAAAGGGGGGGGGGACTGTAAAAAAAACCATGGGGGGACGTACAACCCTTGGTCTGTTTTTTTGGGTTTTAGGGGGGGAAACTTAGCAAAAATGTTTTTTTTTTGCCGTATTGGTCATGGGTTTTTTTTGGATGTTCCCTCCCCTTGGTTTTAAGGGGAAAAATGAAATTTTGTAATGAGTTTGTGCTTTTTTTCCGTTTCCCCAGGGAAAAAAAGCGAGTAGAGCAGTGTTTTGGGTTTTTCTACTTGGCAAGCAAAAGATGAAAAGAATACTTCAACGGACTTAAAAAAAAAAAAAAACCCATTTTAAAAAATCATACGAAAATTTCATGTCCAAAACTCGTCGGGCTTTTTTTTCATCAGAATATGTAATTATTTTTTTCCCTTTTTTCGTTTATTCAATTTAATAATTTTTTTTGGGGGATTTTGGGGTTAAAACAAAAGAAAAGTTTTTTTACATAGAGGAGGGATTTAAAACCTGCGACCCCTCCGGTTTTAAAATTTTCCCCCGGGCGTTCTACCAAAATGAGTTCTGGGCCCCTAAATGTTGGCCCCAGTTTTCCCTTTTTTTATTTCAAGGCTGGCCGGGGTCAAAAAACCCCCCCGAAAAAAACCCTGCTGCCAACTTTCCAGGGGGGTTTTTAAAAACTTAGGTGGTTTTTCCCTGGGGCTTGGCCTTGGGTTAAGGTTTGGGGGTTTTTCTAAAGGGGGCCCACCCCGAACTGAACAAAGGGGATATTCACAAAAATTAGGGCCCACCCCCCAAAACTTTAGGGCTAGATAGCTCAAAGGGGAGGGGGCCGGGTTGGGTTTTTTCCGGGAGGTAAAAGTCCCATTTCTGTAAATTTTTTCTTTTGTTCAACCCCCACATTTTTTTTAAAACTTTTTTAAATTTTTTCATTTTTTCCCTTTTTTGGGGTTAAAAACGTGCAAAACCCCGTTTGGGGCTTTGTTTCAAAATTGGGGTTTTCTTTTTTTGGGAAAATTTTTTTTACTTTTAAAAAGGGGGGACCAATTTCGAAAAATTGAATTTTTTTAAAAATTTTATGTAGTTATTTTTGTGGTTTCGGGGGAGTAAAAAAAAAACAGTTCTTGGGGTCAGGACATGAGGATTTCATTAAGTTTTTTCAAGGGGATAGGTTTAAAGGAAGTTTTTTTTTCAAAAAAATCAAAAAAAAAGGGGGGACACCCAAACAATGGTAAAACAATAAAAAAAAAAATAATTTTAAAAAATTTCCTTTTCCCGAATGTACTCGAGATAGGGCCCCCTTTGAGGTTTTTTTTTTTCCCCGGGGGGTGCTGTTAATCTATTTTTGGTTTGAAAAAATTGTTTTTAAAATTTGAAAAAATTTTGCCCAGGGGCTTTTTTTAAAAAACCCTCAATAAGAAAGGGGCCTATCCTTTTAAAAAAAAAAAAACCCCCCAATTTTTTCTATTTTTTCCTTATGAGGTTCAGTAATTTTTTTTGGGGGGGGGGACGGGGGGGGGACGATATTGTAAAAACTAAAACATTGCCCTTTTCGTTTTTCCGGGTCTATAAGGGTTTTTCTAGGGTTTTGTTATTTTAGGCCATTTTTCTGTAGGAGGGGGGCGTCATTAAATTTAAGGGGAGTCGGGGGAGGGCGAAAAGCTAAAAAAAAAACAGATGCTAAGTTTCCCGCTAAGGGGGGACACATTTGGGGCGCAGGCTTTTTAAAAAAAAGGGGGGGAACAAGGGGCAAAATGGATCATTTCCTTGTTCTTTTAAGGGGTTTTGTCTTCAATTAGTTTAAAAAATTA
>JASTWB010000657.1:0-11646 GCA_032158295.1 Pycnopodia helianthoides | reverse complement strand
ATTTTTATAAATTATGAATAATAGGTTGGGTAAATTTCCAATCAACAATGGCATAAAAAGGAAGAAAATTCAAAGAAGGAATGCGCTGTTGCCTTAATTAGGCAGTCATTTCCTATCCCAAGTTTTAGTTGTATGCCACGTTTTATTACTGTTTGGTTTAAAAAGCTTAATTGGAGTTTGAACTGTATTTTCTTCCATGGGTTAAGCAATGCAAACCTTTTAGCGATTGGAAAGAATACAGGTCTTAAGATTAGACAATTTGCAATTTCGTGATAATTAATTATATTATTTCTGAAATTAAAAGTTAGAAAATGTGTTTAAAGCAAATTTTTAAATTACTTCAGAATAAAATATTATGTGAAATAATTAACTTAGAAATTTCAAAACACTTACATGTTAAACTACCAATTAAAAATGTGATATACATCTTACATTCAATAGAAATTGAATTTTCCTTTGAACTTAATTTGGTAGCAGTTATAACTTTATAATTGAAAGTTTAAGGATTTTAATTGTTAATTGGTTTATTTATAATTTTAAGGATTATTAGCTGCAATTGTTCTACAACATTTAGTTCCATAGAAGGGCATTAACTTCTTATATTTTAACTAATTTACCATCATTTAGCGGTTTAACAGGTCAGGAGTTCTTAGAAGACAATTTATAAAACAAAGCAAACCAGCAATTTTTAAGTAATGAAAGAATTCCTTCCAAATTTTTTCAACTTAAAACCCTTTTATGGTAAAATAATAGGGAAAATTTGATAACTAATAAAAGGAATACAAAAAGCCACATTAAGATTTGTGAATACTGACAGATATTTGTTTCAAAAGAGGATTTTCTGATGATCATGCAAGCATAACACACCAGAATTTGGTTAAACCCATTAAGTACAAAATAATGAGGAAAAACAGTCGATGCTCTTAATTTGTGGCCCTTTAGCGATTTGAGAACGCTCATGAAAGGGCTTTTCGTTCAAAATGTTTCAATATAACCGTTTTAAAAAATAATAACCCTTCACAAGGGTCTATTTGAGAGTTTATTTTTAATTAAAGGGCCTTAAAATACACGTGTATTAGTTTTTTATTAGGCATAATAACCTCCTAAGGATTCCTATAAAGACAAGTTAATTTGTGGGTGTATAATTTTCAATTTTAACAAAAAGGTAACTTATGTTTTAATATTTTAGATTAAAGATAACCTGATATAGCGAATAAAATTTTGGGGCCCCTTTGAAACTCCTTTCTCCCAAATACAATTCAAGTTTGTAAGTTTTTTTTAAAAATGCATTTTTTTGCTTCAATTAAATTCATTAAAATAATTTATGTTTTCTTTCTGGAAATAAAAATCTGTTGTGTTAGTATAAAAGTCCCATTTTGGATTTTTAACAAATATACTAATTAGCAAAAAGTCAGCAGAATTTTTTTGTAAAACCCTTAATTTTAAACCCCAAATGGGAAGCCTTTCATGAGGTTTTTGTGCGTCATGCCACCCTTTCCAAAGGGCTTTTTTTTGTAACTAAAATTCAGGGCATTTTGAATTGCCCAAGCCCAAACAAATCCACTAAGGGTACCCACCAATGCAAAAAAAAAAGCCGTAAAATTTGGCTCATTAATTTAGTAGCAAGAAAAATGGAACAAATTGTTCTTCAAGTTCCAATTAGGTTTGACCCAAAAGGCTGATGAAGCCTAACTAAAATTTTATTTGAAAAAACTTTTTAAAAACATATCTTACAAAGGGCGTTTAAATGTTTTTTAATAAATACTCGAGGCTACAGTTTGTTACAGTTTTGATAATTCCAAATAAAAACCTTTAATTCTAAAAGGGTTCTAAATCATTCATGTTTGTAAATTTTTTAATTAGAAACCCAAATAATTTGGGTGTGTTTTAAATATTACACCAATGACGTAGGATTGGGGTTTGTTATTAAAAGCGCCTTAAAATGTATTTACTTGTTAGTCTCATTTTTGTAGTTTAGTATTTCATCTCTTAAGGAAAAATAGTTGGTAAAAATTTTCCCCATTTGTTTTAAAAATAAAAAATCTGTTGGCTTTAATCAATGAAACCAAATTTTATTGAACTCTAATAAAGAATAAAATCCTTTTAAACAGCTGGTTTATTCGAATACAAAATCATTACAATACATAAAATAACATTTTATAATAGTTGATAATAATTTGGTGACAGTAAATGTATTGCTATTAATAATCAGGTTTCACACAATAGAATGTGGGCTTTCTTGTATTTGTGACGGGATGACGTATAAGCTTGTCTCAGTCCGCCAATTTCCCAACTTTGGTTTGTCAACAAATCAGATGAAATATTAAAGCTATAATAAGAAGGGTACCATGAACTTTTGATTGTTAACCAAAATGTTGATACCTTCAATTTGCAATTTATTTTCAAATTCATGAGATGCTTTCAATCTTAATTTGAAGTGAAAATATCATGTCTCAAGTATAACCAGATACAAATTCCCAATGGTATCCATTCCGAGGCCGGCATCCCCTCATTATACTAAATTCAGGTGTCAGAACATGGCCTTTCCCATTTCAATCCTTCAAATTCTAAGAGTTTCATTTGGTCCTAGAAATTACTAGATTATTTGTAATCTATGTATCAAGAATAAAAACCTATTCATAAAACATAATATTTTTAAAGAAGTGTAATGGGAACTTTGAGTTCCACATCCTTCGATGCTACAACATTTTCCTATTTAATGTTAATTTATAAAAAAAAAATAGTAAATGAACATGTAACGTTTATCAATTTAATTGCACAAGCCCCAAAAAATTTACATATTTTTCAGCAATAATTTGGGGCGGTTATTGGACTCCCCAACTAACATTACTTGGCTTTGAAAAAATTTAATTAAGATGCTACGGGCCCAAAAAAATTTTTCCCCCAAAAATTCCCCTAGGGTTTTATTTTTCCCTTGAAAAAGTTGAAATGACTTTCCTGGACTAAATTTCATATTCTCGTCAATACACAGGTTTACAAGCTTTTAAATGAGGAATGTGCCTATAATTGTTGTTTGATTACGGTTTAAAAGCATTGTGCCGATTCCCATTTTTCCAAAAAAATGGTCCTGGACTGATATCAATTAGTGCCCCAATAAAACCTTTACTTTAAAATTTACGACCAAATATTGCCAGTTCAGTCTATAAATTCAAAGATTCATGTCATTCAAACTTGTCGAATTTAAAAAGCTATGAAGCCAATCATCGGTTTCACATTGGGATGATAAATTTATCATTTGTTATATCATTTGCAACTCAATAAGTTTAACGTAATTCCGGCCTCATTCCACATTAATTCCTTCCAGACCCATTCACTTCATTAACGCTAGACCATAATTATACGCATAAATTTCCTAGATTAGTTAGAACCTAAAATTCCCATGAAATTGATCGGGGCCCATTAAATTCAACCATTTTAATTTTGCAGCATTTGGAATTTGAAAAGGAAAGAAAAGAATGTTTTGGAAACAGTGTACACGCCTTAATGTTTTGTAATTTTCCCCCAATAACTAACTGACTACCATCTTAATTCCAAACATTTTACTTGTAATAGGCAAAAAATATCAATATTTACAGTAGAAATACATCCAGCGAGTTATTGACTCCAAATGACATACCCATAAATAGAATTGGAAGTTTTTTTTTATTATTTCGACAGAACTTCCTGCAATTTGGTTTCTTGTGTTTGTAAAAAAGATTCATTGCAGCGAGGAAATTGGAAACTTCATATTCTGGTACCAATTTTCCCCCAATTCTCCTCGTTTCTTTCTTAAATAAAATGATGCTTTTTTTTAACTTACATTATTTCGCTTAGATGATGTTGTTATTTTTTCATTTAAATATGTTTAAGAGAAAGAGAGGGTTTGGGGGGAGATTTTTTCTTTTGTGTTGTTATTTAGAATTTTTTTCTTTACTACTTGTTGCGTCCTTGGTAATTTATTCTGTTTTGTTTGATTTTAACTTCTTTAATTTAGTACTTATATTTTTTTCTTTTCAAACATCAGGTTGTGAGAATTCTCATAACCGTATCGATTAAAATCTCCTTTAAAACATTCCCCCCGGGTTAGTTAATATGGGACTTTGGTTAATTTAAAAACTAGAAATTGAAACACCACAATATGAATTTTCTTTTTTTAAAGTTGATATTTCAATTTTCATTCATGAAAATATAGATATACATTTCTTTGATTTCAAAAAAGGCCTAAACTTTTTTTAAATGACAAAAATTTTTTAAATATCCCAAAAATAAATTTCTGCCAAGGTATTTTACCAAATTTACACAATTTGAGGGAGTAAGATTTTTGGGGGAGACAGACGAGAAAAATCTCAAATTTGGTTGTTTAAGTAATAATAATTTTGAAGAGAGATTATTTGGCCGGGAAACATTCAGCTTTTTACATTTGCAAGAGTAACCTTTTCAAACACAATCCATCTATTTATTACTGTTAAAACATAGCCTGTTAATGATGTTACCTTAAACTCTTAGTTTAATCTTTTTTCTGGATGTTTTTGCGGTTTCTTATCTACAAGATTTATCTTACATTAATATTGAATTGCGAAATATGCTTTGATTTTTGTTATTTGTTTTTCTTTTCTGTCAGATCTTATCTTGTCTTTTTTATCAATAATTTTTTCGCAATTTTGGGGTTTATTTGTTTTGTGCAATTCCTTAATTTCTTTGGATTTTGGAATTTCCAACACTACTCAAATTCGCTATATTAAAAATCCAACCCTATTTAAACATAAAGTTCACTATTGTAATTATCAACAACAATAAAAATTCCCTTTTAAATGCTTCTCAATTCATTAAGTTTTTTGTATTAAACTATGGGAAATTTATACCCGGTTTTTTGATTCGTATAATATGAGCAAGCCAAATTCTAGAGCCCTTAAACGGCAACTACTAACAATTTTGTAAGAAGGTTTCAACACAAAGATAAAACTCCCAAATGTGGCCTATCACAGAGTACAATTATTTTATGAATACAGGCTATAGGTTAAGAAAATAAGCAAAACGAACAAATGCAACCAGTTAGCAATTAATAAATGACAATTACAGATAAATTTATTATTACAAGAACAATTAAACATTTGTAACAGTCTATAAAATTGAAAACAGGACAACATTTTCAAGTTTGACGGTTGAAGGAAGAAAATACTTGATTAACATGTACATAGCTATTGCCTATTAGCATTAGTACACTAGACTTTATAGTTTTTTCAAAAAAGTTATATTAATTTGGGTCATAGCCATTAAAAAAAAATTTATTTACAGGTAAATAAAACAAATTTTATCATCAAAAAATTTATCTTCCAATTCGACGTCACATTCCGTCAAAGAATTGCAAACAGCTTTTATTTTGGTATTTCTGCCTTTTAATATGAACCTCTAATAATCTTAATTCCCCGGGGCCTTTGACAAAGACTGAAAAAGGGCAAGGGCTGAATCAAGGCAATATTTGAGAACACCAATTGAAACATTGTTAGTGAATGGGGGCAAAAATTTTGAAGGTGTAAATACTTAATCAGCTTAAACAGTTTCTTTTGTAATGTTTAAGGCTTATTCTTTAAGCTTGACTTAAAAACCCCGGGATAGCATTACAGGCCTAAACTAAAACCCGTTTAGTTTAAATTAATTGGTCGAGCCCAAAATCTGTTTTTGGGAATGCTTAAGTTGCAGATAATTAGATTTTACAATTTAATTAACAAAAATTGAATTAAAAATTTTTATAATTATGCACACCCCAACCCAAACACATTTTTGTCCGCAGCAGGAAGCAACACCCATGAACATGATAATGCGAAAGGGTAGGCATAAAACGGCTAGGGAACGATTAAGAACAAAATCTACTACAAAATATGCTTACCAGATAGTAACGCAACAATTAATGTACAACTTGACGATAAGTTATTGCAAACAAGTTAAAACCCAAAATTTCTAAGTTAACATTATCTGGTCACTATCAGCATTTTTGATTTTTTCGTTGTAGAAAAACAAGTGGTAGAAAGTAAAACAAAGGTAAAAAAACATTAGAAAGGATTCTAAAAATTAAACAAAATTTTTTGCAGATCAATAGATCCAATTTATAATTGCCTCGCACCAATAAAAACCATAATTTCAGCAAAATAGTTTTAAAGGGCCGGTACTCCACATACACACAGTTGCTTGAATTTAATCACATCAGTTTTATCAGACTGGCTAAACGATTGTAAACCATATACCAACAGGTTTGTTAAAAAGAATATGGGTAGGCCTTAAAATTGGGATCTTTATCATGGAGTGTTTAGTTAGTTCCAGAAAACAAATTCATACACTAATATTGTTGACATCAATTCAAGATAAGTTGATGTTAGTGGAAAACACAAGAACATTTTGAACTGGGGACATTATACTATATTTCTTTGGTTTTTATGAATGTTAAAGATATCATTGGTATGACTGGTCACCAAAAGCCCATGAATAATTCGGGACAAATAGACAATCTCCTTCATAACTTTATTTTTTGTCTGACTATTGGTTCTTGGAAATTTTTTAAACGTGCCAGTTTGTTAATGTATGTACATTTTTTAAAGTTGAAGTTCATGACGAAACTTATTAAGGGAAATTTCAGGGATGATTTTATCAATGACGACTTTTATTAAAGCTGTGTATACTTTTAGAAAATGTTTAGGCCAATGTGGCAAAATTGCATGGTGTAAGTGTGATAAATCCAGGTAAAGCCCATTTTTTGATATGTATTTTAATATTTTATTTTCCCTATTACGCTGTTGAGTTTAATTTAGAATTAGTTTGGTCATTATAATCAAAAGATTTCCATATTTGCTTCCTTTTTGATTAGAATTTTAACGCCTGTATTCGTGTAATTGGAATCAGGTCATTAGGAAGTTAAATATTTCTGAATTGATTTAAAGGAGGGTAATAGTAATAAAGAAACCAAAATCCTATTCCAAATTGATAATAAGTGTTAAATAACTTTAAACCTTAGTTTGCAATAAGTTATTTATTGATTTGCTATTTTACCAGAGGAAAGTAATCGATTCTTTCAGTTTTGAATTTTTTGCTGTTAAGAAATAAAAATCCTTATCTTTTTACTAAAACTGAAAACACTGAAAAAATGTACATTTAATTTATTAGAGTTTTTAATAAAAAAATTCAAAAATTAGATTAGGCCACTTTGGAAGTTCCCCCCTTAAAGTCCCAATTAAAAAAATTAATTAAGGAAAATTTTTTCCCATGGGGAAAAATTTCCATGAGTACTTTCTATAATTTGGACAATTGAACCAAGTGAGAGGTTACATGGAAAATTGCTTGTAATTAATGTAACAGTAACGAATCCTTTTTTTGTGTTTAAACGCTATTTGAATTATATTGGCTAGACTCAAGTCAGATGTTTGATGTTTTTGATCAAATACTCAAAGTGTGATTTGTTTACTCTTGTTTGGGAAACACTTTCAACCTTGTCATGTTGGTCATTATTTTTGCAAGTTGGGCCTTGAGATTAAAAAATTTCTCGATGATGCTTAATACTAGGGAATAGATTAAAAAAAGAAATTATTGATTCAAAATTGATAATTTGGAATTCAAGCTAAACTCTAATTTAGCAAATATGATTCATTAATTCTTATTGAATTTAGGGAAGAAATATTGGGAAATCTTTTATAGTTTCGAATGTCAATATGGTTAAGGGGACTACTTCAGATTCCCAAAATCCCTTTAAAGTTTTTACAATACATATTAAACCAAACCATATTAAAGTACTGAATCTTTTAAAACAGATCAACAAGGAATTATCCGATAATGAATCATTCTTTAAGGATTACTGTTGAATTTAAAGATTAAATTGAAATTTCAGTTTGGGCAATCGTTGCAAATATTGCCAAGACCACTTCATTAATTTAAATTTACTTTTTATTTAAACAAAATAATTCAAGAATGTCATTTAAGTGAACATTATTGTTTGGAACCTGAAAGAGAGTGCAACCTTGAGTTTCACTTAAATTGAAATTTTTATACATCATCGAAATTAGCAAACTTACTCGCAAAAGCCGGAATGAAATCCAAAATTTTGAAAAAACACCTGCATTTCATTAAATTTTTAAGCTAATTTATTCTGCCAACAGACGGGTTTCCTACCAGACGAAACGAGTTTGGCTTCAGAGGCAAACAAAGAAGAAAAGTTACTTTACACCCACTTTTGGAATTGTTATTATGACTAAAATTGTTTGGGAATTGGCTCATTAACCTTAATTGAACAAAACGGTTTATAGCAACGACAATCCTAGAAAAATTGAAAATCAGCCCAATTAAACTTAGAAACCATTTAAAATGTTTTGAAAGCTAATGAGGGCCTATAAATAACAACTTATTAATTTTGGTGATAACTCCTCTGCAGACTTTTTTGTTTAATTTTGTAATTAGCTTTTGAAAAGGGCCAGTTTCCCAAATTTTCCACCTTAGTTTTTCAGAATTTTTCAGTAAAATCAAGGTTAAAAAACCATTTTTCCAAATCCATTATTTTCTTATTATTCAAAAATCTTTTATTAAAAAATATCGATTTTTGTGCATTAAATATTTCTTTAAAGAATTTCACCTAAAATAGCGGGGGAACATTTACAAGGTTTTTTCCCTGGACAATAAACAAAGAGGTCATTCCTTGGATTCTTATGATATGAAAAAGGGTTTAATTTTTAATAATTAATTGAGTTAAAACCTGAAAGTCAGTGCCCATGTTTTCTAAGGCAGACCTGAAGTTTGGATCCTTAAACACACTGCACATAGTTTAAATTTTTCCTTAATCCGGATTTTCCAAAATGCAGACCAAAACCTTGATTTCATACTATAATAAAGGAAAATGTTCCATTCCCGCATATGTTAGCTCCACGTATAAGGTTTTTTCTTCGAGGGATTATTAATGATAACCCATTACGTATCACATTATCTGAACATTTAGTAAATATCTAAAGTTAGCATGACTTCAAACTTTAAACAGAAAATGGCTTTTTTAATAGAACAATTCTGTTAAACCTATAACATTACCTAATTATAATGTTCTGGTCGAAAACCTTCACGGTTTTAGCATTTTGGATTAAGGCCTTACAAAACACCCATGTTCATTTGGTTTTGGTCTAATATAACAATCTTCCCTAATTTAAATTACGTTAAACTACATTCACACCTTACTCAATTATAAAATAATTTTTCTACTCTTTTTTTTATTCCCAACAGTTTAAGAACTTCCAGAGGCATGTCTATTCTTGTGGTTCATTGTGTAGAAAATTGTGTTTCTCCACGCTATTTTTACTAAGTCCTTAGTTTAAAGGGAATAAAATATTCCTTTGATTCAAAAACTAAATTCAACTGTTCAATTTAATCAAACTGAATTTACGAATTGGATAATTGAATAAGAAAAAAAGATTTATTCATGACAAATTCTTTAATGGTGTTTGTTGCGTAACTTAACATGGAAAGAAACGAGTTTCCCTTAAAATAGGTCAGAGATGGCTACAAATCCCAAAAAATATTTAAAAATTTAAATTGGGAAAAACTGCAGGTATAAGATTGTATAAATAATTAAACGTACCAAAAATTTGGATGAAAATGATTTAGGTTAGCCAGAAACTTGTAATCAAAAAAACCAGTCTTAATTATATTTCGACTTAAGAGGAGTTTAATGTTTTATAAAAAGTACCCTTAAAATCAAAAGTTTAGAAATTAATATGATATTTTAGCGTCACTGCTTTAAACTATGATTTCTAAATCGTATGGTCTTAAGTCGTAATGAAAAACATTCCCAGTGCACAATTCTTTTAAAGGGGCTAACAATCATTTTCCTCTGACGGCCTTATAAAACCTTTAGACATAAAATTAAACAGAGTTTCGAAGAAATAAAATTTAACTCAACAATTGAAAACAAAGAGTAT
The DNA here is from genome assembly GCA_032158295.1 of Pycnopodia helianthoides. Classification (NCBI taxonomy): domain Eukaryota; kingdom Metazoa; phylum Echinodermata; class Asteroidea; order Forcipulatida; family Asteriidae; genus Pycnopodia; species Pycnopodia helianthoides. The sequence continues at coordinate 1,705 of JASTWB010000657.1, read as the reverse complement.
TTTGCAGTATTATTTTTTTTAATGAAATAACAGTATTAACTGAAAACGGGTTTTTTTAAAAGTAAAAATAATTAATAACTCCTTACTGATCAAAAAAATTGAAAACTGTACGTCGAACAGTAAAATTAATTTTCAAATTGTTTTTTTACTAAATTCCCCTTTGGAAAAGGGAAACCCCCCCAAATTTCAAAAAATAAAAAGGCACACGTTTAAAATTCTGCCCGGGTGGTTTTCGGGGAACAGCAATCAAAAAAACAAGTGCCCTTAAATGTGTTTTAGATTGAATGCCTTTCAAATTAAATGAAAATTTTTATGAACAACATGTTATAGTACTTTAAAATTCCCAAAACAAATTTAAACTCTTAAATAATTTGGTGGGACAATAATGACTTAAAAGAACAAATATTAAAATGTTATTAGTTTCAAAAGGGTTATATGCGTTTATTTATTGAAAATCCATAACAAATCATTAGAAATATTTAATTAGATTAGATTTGAAAGAATTTCAGTAGACCATTGTTATGATTACTGAGGACACCAATTTGGGGAGAAAAATAAAAACCCTAACACAATTTGATTGTAAAGCACCCCAATTGGTCTTGTACTGATGGAGCCGTTCCCACATTTTAACGAAAGTTTATAAATGTTACAGTAAGGTATTAAGATTATTTGAGATGTTTTGAAACTTTCCTTTTAAAACCAAAGTGTCAACGCGGCCCTATATGTGTTCACTGAAAATTATCAAATGCACCTATTTTGCATTTTAAAACTGAATTCCAGTTCCATCGACGGTTAAAACCCAACATAAATTCCATGGTAGTTTTGCGCGAGAAATAAACAATTTCCAAAAAATAAATAAGCAATATAATTACATTGTATTATATTATTTGCATAAAAATATTACTGCCATATTTTGATTTTTTTAAGAGGGCGGAATTAATGAACTTTACTGTTCCAAATTTTATGAAAAAATAGTGATGAAAAACGATTTAACGGAAGTTGGGCCCCTTTTTTGTGAAGATTTGACTAACCTATTGAAGTCAATTCCTTCGACAGATTGGTGTGTTACCTGTATGTAGTGATGCTGAGGGTAGCCACCAAACTGAGCGGTGTAGGTTTCCCCAAGGGTCCAACCAGAAAGTATAATAAATGGCATGCTCGACAAAATTGAAGATTAACCCAAGTTTTATGTACTTTATTTCTTCGATTATTGCCATCCAGTAACAAATTTTTAATTATCCTGTCTGTTTAAATTTTAAATTTGGGTCAAAGGAATTAATCAAAGTTTTACTTGTGATGAATGGAACGAAACGATCGGCCGGCAAGACAATGTTTTGCCTTTGAAGTTCCCACACGTATTGAGCCCTTCATTTATTGTTTGCTCATCAAAGTAATAAATAATCTTCATTTACACCAATAGTCAAATAAAGCGGCCATTAAATTTTTTAATACGGAATTGGTTTTTTTTTAAATTGTACTTTAATTATCGACGCGGTTTTATTCCCTTATTTGAACATGTTTACTACAATGTGATAATAAGTTGAATGTTCTTATTGGCAAAGAAAAAACCTAAAAATTTAGAATGACATTTAAATTTTTTATGTCCAAAAGTCTACCATTCGTGTTAATGATAATTTTTCAAGAATGATCACAAAAATAAATAGAAATATCAAATAAACGTTTTAACAATTGTTTTAGGATTTAT
>JASTWB010000656.1:0-11660 GCA_032158295.1 Pycnopodia helianthoides | reverse complement strand
AAATCCGGAAAAATGAGTTAGGGTTCTGGGTTAAACAAGGGAAATAAATTAGGTCAACGACCCCTAAAAACCCTAGTTCAAAAAAAAATATTAGAAAAATTTTAAGGTCTACGAGATAACTTAAATTTTAGTAATCCCACCCCAATCAGCCAGGATTCTGTAAATATGCACCGGAACAGCATGCTTATCGGGAGTTTGAACCTTTTGAGGATTTTTCCATTCTTAAACAAAAGATTGGGGTCGATTACAGGTTTGAATATTTTGAAGATTATAAACATGGTACGCTGTGAAACCAACCTTTTTGTTACCTGTTGGAACAACCAATTTACCCAATCAATTGCCCTTTCATTTGTACAACAATAAAAGTAGTAAAATCTCTAAAGCAGTTTTGTAAAACAATTGTAACTTACGATACATTAAAGTTGCTTAGTAAGAAAAATAAATTATTGCTATTAAATTTTCAATAGTAATTAATTATGCCGATCTCTAATTGTTTTGACGTACCTTAACAATTTCCCTTTTTTAACTGGAAACCAGTCTTGTTTTTTCAAAATCAACATGCCTTTCGTTTTAACATTTTTTAAATTTCCCAATAACGAATAATTTTCCGAAAATTTATTGAATTGCAGTTGCCGTCCAAAAGCAATGGCATGCATGCTGTTTTTGTCATGTCTGTTAAAAATTAAATTTTGATAAATGGAGTAAAAGGGGAAAAACATATTAAATTTATGGATAGCTGGAGTATTTTAATAACGCTGATTCGACACAAAAATTGTATGCATGGATGGGAAAAAACCTTTATTTTTAAATGTTGGTGGAGGTTTTAAACCTGAGAAATTACTAAAACAAAAAATTTAAAAACTTCCCAATTTTTAAAAACCCTATGTATATTTATTAATTTTTATTTCAAATTGTGTCTTAAATTGCAAAATATTTTTTAACTCTCAAATTGCAAATGAGGGTTCGAATCATGTGTTTTGGGTATTAACGATATTGGCTTTTAATGGAAAAAATCTTTAAATTCACAGTTGCAAAATTGCAAATTTTCTTAAAAATGACATTAGTGTTTTTGTAAACTTAGATCAAGTCTCAATTCTACATATTTTTATACAATATATTAATATTGTCATAACCCAATCTTTGTCTGCACAAACCATTTCTAAAATCCCACCTGAACTTCCAGAAAATCTGAAAATAAGTCGCCAGACTACAATTTCGGTTTTCAAATTTTCAAAAAAATTTTTGGAATTCATACCCTTGAAACAGTACTTTAATCTTTACGCTTATCAAAATTTAACATATTTTAATTGTGAAAAAACCCCTTGAATTGTTGTTTTGGAAAAATTAAATATTTCACCGCACGTTTGGTTAAACTAAACTTTTACAGATTTTTATGTAACTAGTTTGAGTCACATTCTAGTAAGGTTTTTACTTAACATGCCCTTAAAAATTTGAAAGGCCTTTTTCCTTTTAAAAAAAATTTTTTTTAAAACCCGTTTGAGCCATAAAAAAAAAAATTACAATCAAATTCTCAAGGGTTTTTTTGGCAAGCATAGATTTTAAAAAGGCAAAAAATTTTTTTTTTTTTAAAACTAAAAATTTTTTTAAAACAAATTATTTTTAAAAAATTTTTCCTACAAAAATGTTTACCCAATTTTCTTTTTTGAAAAAAAACTCGAAATTTTACTGTTACAACGACGTTTTTGAAGAAAAAAATTAATCGGGATTTAAATTTTCAATTTCCCCGGACCCCTAAAAGTAAAGAAAAATTTTGGGAACCTTTTTTTTAAATTAAAAATTAAAAAAAGGGGAAATTTATTTAAAAGTTGGAAAAAAAAAATGACAGGGGTCAACCCGCAGTTAACACGGCTCCCAAAAGGGCTATCTGTTTTGCTATGTTATCGGGTGGTTGGTTCAAACCCCATTACAATTTTTCCTTTGTTCACAAACCATTATAAAATTTTTTTCTTTCCCCCCTTTTGTTAAAACTTTGAACCAAACATTGGAAAAAAATTTTAAAATGAAAAATAAAAAAATAAAAATAGGCTATTATGCAAATGAAAGAAACTTGATTTTTTTTCTGCATCCGATCGTTCCGTTTTTTTATTTAATTTGTGACAAAAACCAAGCTTCAGTAAAAAAAAATTTGCCAAAAATTTGTGGTTTTTCAAAGAAAGTTTTAAAGGATATTTTGAAATTTCAAAAAATCAAAGTTTAAAAAAACCCTACCTCTCCCATTTTGGGAGTTAATTAACAATCGAAAATTTTCTTTCAACCTCAAAGAAAAAAACCGCCTTAAACAGGAAATTACTTATTTGAAAATTAATATTCAGCATATTGTTTTAAACCCAAAAAGGAATTTGGTTCACCACAATTGGTAGACAAGCAGCACAGCGGTATTTTTTCCTCTTTTTTACAAAATCCACATTTTTGTCAACCAATTTTCCATTTTTTTCCCCCCGGGTCTTTCATTTGTATGAAAATCACAAGGAACCTTTTTTTCATCTTCAAAAAAAAAGGGGGTTTAAAACTTTTTTTAAACCCCCATTTATTGGACCCCCCCCCACCGTTAAAAACCCTTTTTTAAAAATTTGTAACGGGATACCGGGACCATTTTTTGTAATTCCCCGGGGGGGGGGTTTTTCCCAAAATTGGCGAATTTTGGGGGGTTTAAACCCCCAAGAGACGCAAATCTGGGGGGGGAAAATTTTCCCCCGAAAAAAACAGTGGCCCCAAAAAAAAATTTATTTAAATTTTTAAAGAGTTTTTTTTTCCCCAAAAAAAAACAAAAAAATTTTGAAAAAAAATAATTTTTTTTAAAAAACAGGGTACCCAATTTTGGTTTAACGGGTGTTTTTTTTTTCCGGGGGGTTTCAAGGGAGAATTGGGAAAATTTCCGAAAAAAACGTTTCCCTGTGGGGTTTTATACAAAAAAAGTTGCCTCTTGCAAATTCCCCTTTTTTTAAAACCTGGGGAAAAAAAATTTCCAAAATTTAAAAATAAAAATTTTATTTTTTATCAAAAATGAATAAAAATCCCCACAAGTAAAAAAAAAAATTTAACGGCCCAAACCCCCCAGGCCCCCCCCCCTAGTGGTTTAATTAAAATTTAAAAATACCCAAAAAATTAAAAAAAAACAAAAAAATCAATATAACCTATAAAATTAAATGGTTTTTTTTTTCAGGCAGGGGAAGCTAATTAAAAGGTTTTTACTTTTTTTATGTTAAAGGGGAAAGAAGAAAAAATAAAAAAAAAAAAAGGGTGAATTAAAAAATTTGGTTTTATTTTAAAAATTGCTTTTTTATTTTGTTTGTCAAACTTTTTGAAAAATTTAAAACCCCTATTTAAAAACAACCAGTGTTTGAAACGAGGGAAAAAATTATGACTTATTTTACAGGTTTTATTTTTTAATGTTTTCTTTTGGCCCCCCAAATATGGATTTTTTCTGTATCCGAAGGTTGTTCCCAAGTGGGGTGGGGGGAGTCTTTGAAGGTTTTTTTTAAAATTTTTTTGCCCCCTTGTGTGTTTTGTTCTCACTAAACCAAACCCGACCGGGCTATTTCTCCCAACCTTTGGGTTTTACCAGTTTTTCCCTTTGGTTTGGGGGCGTCCAATCCTTTGTTATTAAACAAAAAACTAAAGGAAAAAAAACCCCCAAGTTTTGGATTAAAAAACTTTTAAAAGGGAAAAAATGTTTTCAAGTAAAAAAATGATTGGTAGGGGGTTGTTATCCCTTTTTTTTTTCCCTGGGGTGCCAAGTGACATTTTGGAATTCCTGGCCCCCCTCTTGGTTTTTTTTAAAGGGATTTAAATCAAGAGGCAATAATTTCCCGCCAAAAAAAAAGGAAGCTTTTCAATATCTAAAAATATATTTTTTTATTGGGTCATAAAAAATTAAAGAAAAAAAAAGAAAGATTAAAAAACCTTTGTTTCAAAAAAACCTAAATGGATTAAAAATTGGGCAATAAAAAAGGAAAAAATTTTTTTAAATTAAATTTTTGCCCTTTTGTTTTTGGGATTTGGAAGCCCCCCCCGCCCTTTTGGGGGGCCCCCTTTGGTTGTTTGTTGAAAACTGAAATTTTTCTTCTTTGCTTTTTTTAGAATTGCAAAAGGTTTGAAAAGCCCTTTTGAAAAACCTCGGGTTTTATTTTTTCCGTAAAAGTAAAAGTGTTTTAAAAAATTTCCCAACATTGAAGAAAAAATTTTTTGTACCTGAGTTAACGGGGATTCCAAAAAAAATTTGGGAAAAATTTCGAAATTACTAAACAAAAATTAAAAAATAAACGTTTGAACAGAAAATTGTTTTAATGTTTTGGCGTTCATTTTTAAAATTAAAAATTTTTCAAGATTTTTAGAAATTACAAAAACAATCTAACGGAGGTCCCCCCCGGTTACCAAGGCCCTCGGAGTAAAAAAACTGGAAAGTGGGAAAAAAGGAGAAAAAAATTTTCAAATAATTATTTCCTATTGGGGCCCAAACCCTTTTTCATTTTTGGGGGGTCAAATCTTTTTTACTTCCAAGTTTCTCTTTGACCAAAATCGCCCCATTTTCCCCCTTTTTCCTTCGGAAAATTTGTGGCAAAACCCCTTTTACATGTCTGGTTTTTTTTTCCAAAAGGAGTGGGGAAGGTTTTTTACGAAGCACCAGTTTCCCCTTTAAAGGAAAAAAAAATCCAAAAAGTTTAAAAATTTTTTCTGACCTGCGAATTACATCTTGGTTGGAGCGAAGGGAAACAAAACCCATTTTTAGAGCCCTTTTTTTAAATTTTCGCCCCTTTTTAAACCCAAGGTAAGTTGGTGCTGATAATGAGGGGTTTTTTAAATTTTTTTTAAAAAATTTGGAGTCTTTTTCTTAATTCTGTATTTTAGTTCTGGGGGGGTTTTCAATTCCCGTTTCCAGCCCCAAAAAACTCAAAGAAAGTTTTTCCTTTTTCCCCCCCAAAACCTCTGTGGGTTAAACAACCCCAAACATTTTTAAACAAAACCCTTTCCCATGTACTCGTGCCCAAAAATTTTTTCAACAGGGAGAACCCTGAAAAAAAATTTTCACGAGGAACAATCCTATTTTAACAGGGGAACTCCAACAGGCCCCCCCTAAATTCCCCGCCGTTTACCCCTTCAAAGAGGGGTTCACAAAGGGGGGGCTTTTCCGTTTACCGAATTTTTCCCATGGGAATAACAAACCCCGAAAAAATTTCCCCGATTATTCCCAAAAGGGTTTTTCACGGAAAAAAAAATTTGGGCAGAAATTTAGGGAAAAATTTTATAAAAGGTTAAACTCTTTTCCTTATGGAACCCCACTTTGGAAAGGGGCGTCTGTGTGTGGGAAAAAACTGTCGAGTTTGGGGCTTTTGGGCCTGGTAAAATTCAAGGATATAAGTTTTGTCTTTCCGAAAAATTCGATTTTTTCCCCGTTAAGGGTAGGGAGGAGGGGGGGGTTTTTTAAAGGGTTTAGTTGTCAAGAAAAACCTTCGAGTCTTTGGAAACAGGAATGTTTCTTTCCTAAATTTTGATGGGGGTGGAAAAACCCCCAAAAAAAAAACCCCAAAAAAAAAAATTTTTTAATTTTTCCCCCGAACCCTCAAGGGAAATCAGAATTTGGGGGGCTTTAACCACTGGTAAAAGTAAAGCAATAACCTTCATGAATAAAATACTGGGGTTAAAACCCTATACTCCTACATGGAAAACCCCCGGCTGAAAAAAAATATATTTATTTTGGTTTTACCAATTTCCCCCCCTTGCCCATGTTTTGGTGGGGTCCCAAGGTCACGTCCAAACCTTTTCCCAAAATTTTTTTCCCCAGAGAAGTCCATGTTAAAACCAAATTACGTCATTAGCCTTATATACCAATAATGGTCGCCCTAAGCTAAAAAAAACCGAAAATTGTTTTCCCCGCAAAAAAAACCTTTTCGAAAATTTTTTTCCCCATTGGGCTCGGAACTCAAGAAAAAAAAACCAAATTCCCAAACCCAAAAAAAATGAAAAGGCCTACGGTGAAAACCTACCCCTTAAAAAATGGGGAAGTTTTCAAAAAATTTTTGAAAAAAATAAAGGCAATTTTAGGTTATACAAGAATTTCTGTAACAAAACTTTTTTAAACATTAGTTTTTGGGGTCATTTGTGTTTTTAAAGTTGTTTGACCCTTTAAATGAAGGGACCATTTTTTTTTTTGTGTCACATCACTGAAAAAAAATACTTCTTATGATTCCAATTTTTGGGAAAGAACCCAAAAATCAAGTCTCCCACCCCAGAAAAGGCCCCAAACCCATTTCTTAAAAAAGTGTTTTCCCCAAGGTCATAAAAAAAAATTTTAAACCCCAGTTCAACCCGGTAATATTTTTTAAAAAAAAGGCCATTTTTCCAAAAAACTCCCCTTTTAAAAAAGGGGAAACAAATAAAAATTTCAAACCCTTCTTGCTCCGGGAAAATCCCACAACAACCCCAAAAAATTTAAAAAGATTCCCTTCTCGGGGAGTTCCCAAAGGTAAAAGTTTGGGGTTTCCAAAGATTTTCAAGATCGAAAACCCGAAAAATTTAAAGTCTTTGGGGTTTAAGTCATTTTACAATAACCTTCTCTAAAGGGTTTTTTTCCCTTTTTCACTGGGAATGTTAAATGGCCCCTTTTAAAATTATTTGTTTAATTGAAAAATAAAATGTTTTTTCCCGGAGTAAAAAAACAGGCTTAAAATAGTTTTGGCCTTTGATTTAGCCCTTTTCAGGTATTTTTTTTTTCCCCATTCCCCGGGGGAAAAAGAAAACCCAATTTACATTGCCCCCTCAACCCACTGCCAAAAAACTAAACCTTTTCAAGGACATTCCCAAATGGGGATAAAAAAAAAAATTTAAACCCCCAAAAACAGATTTCTTTTTTTACCCTTTTCCAAAACCCCACCAGTTTTTTTGGGGTTGGGGGGGGTAAAAACCCCCATTAAAACCCCAAAACCCGGTAAGGGGGGATACCTTCCTAACCATGTAAACCCCTGTGGTTTCAATCTCCCCAAAAAAAGGGAGATGGATTTTAATAAGTCCACCCCACAAAACATCCTTTTAATTAATGGTCCAATAAGTTTTAAAAAAAAAAATAAAAAATTGCAAAATAAAGAAAGAATACCGGGGCAAAAAACCCAAATGTTCCCCATTTACCTTTTCCCTGGTTACCTTGATGGGGATTAATTAAAAATCTTTGTTAAATTTTGGGTTAAGGGCCCCTTTTTTTTTCTTTTCTTTCTAAAATAATCCCCCCGGTTTTTGTACAAACCAAACCCCTTATTTCCAAGGTTTAAATAAAGGGAAAACCGGGTCTTCAGTTCTAAACCACCTTGGAAACCCCCCTAAAAATTTTTTAAATTTTTAAAATTTTAAAAAGGGTTAAAAAAAATTTTTTTAAAAAAAATTTTTTTTTTTTTTGTTTTTCTTCAGTCAAAACTATTTATGGGTTTTATTTATTTTTAAAAGGTGAGAAATTTTTTTTTTTGGGAAAAAATAATAATTTATTTTTTATTCTTTTTTTTTGGGGGGCCAAAATTAAATGTGGGGGGGCCTCCCCAATTAAATCATTGCACCTGGTAAAAACCCCCTTTTTAAACCCTTTGGGGAAAGACAAAATGAGTTAAAAGGGGGTTTTACAAAAAAGGGGAAAAAAATTTAAAATTTTTAAATTTGGAAACCCCTTGGGGATGACAAACTTCCCCGGGGGGCCCTTTTTCCCCCAAGGCCTTAACGTAAATGTGGGCGGCCCTTTTAAAGGGTTAAGGGAAAGATCTGTTTTAACTAAATTTTTTTTTGAAAACCAGTTCTCCAAAATAAAACCTTCATTAAAAAATTAACCCCTAGGGGGGTGAAAATTTTTCCCCGGTTACCAAACCAGTCAACCGGTGGGGTTTGTTATTTTTGGGAATTTTTTAATTTTGAAAAATTAGTTTTTTGAATTCTAAAACTGGAATTAATGAATACAAAGTTTCCTTTCTCCATTTTAAATGGTTTTGTTTTTTTTTTGTCCGGCTTTTGGGTATGCCCAAAAATTTTTCCCTAAAAATTTAAAAAAAAAACCTCCCCCTGTTCTAACAAAAAGGGGCTTTTTTATGATTTAAAAAATTTTTTAAAAACAGTGAGGATATTTTGAACAAAAGCCGATAATAATTTTTCAACAAAGGGGGGACAAAAAACAAGAAAAACGAAAAAAAAATGCATGTTGAATTTTTTTTTGGGGAGGGGGGAAAAAATTCCTTTTTTTTTGTAAATCTCCGTGCAAAAATTAAACTACAAAATTTCTTTTGAAGGGGGGGTTTTGTTTTCTTTGAAAGGTTAAAGAAACAGTTTGGACTTGAAAAATTATAAAAAACACGGGGGAAAGGGAAAAAAAATTTAAAATTTTTATAAAAAAACCCCCAAAGTTTTTTTGTAAATTAAAATTTGGAAAAATTTAAAAAAGGGAAAATGGTAACTTTTTTTTTTTACAAAGTAATTTTTAAAAAAAAGGGGTTTAAAAAATTTTTAAAAAAAATTTAAAAATTCTTTAAAAAAACCAATTTTTTTTTTTTTTTTTTTTAAAATTTCCCTTAATTTAAAACCCCTTTTTTCCAAGTTTAGAAGAATGAAAAAGGGGAAATGTTAAATTTAAAGGGGGTTGAAAAAAAAAAACTAAAAGGGAGAACAAACCCCCCGGGATTCATAAAATGGGGGCAAATGCTCGTTTAGGGGGGTTAAGGGGAGGCGGGGGAACCCCCCTTTCATTTTTTTCGTTTCCCCCAAACCCAAGGGTTTTTTTAAATCTTAATTAAAAATTTTTTTTTTTTAAAAAAAAAAATTTTTGCAATGAAAAAAAATAAAACTGATTCCAAAATTTTTTTAAATGGGGAAAATAAAATTTCATTTAGACGGGACTACTGCCCCCCAAGGGGGGCGGGGCTTATACCTGAGGGGGGGGTTTTGGAGTGGTTTTACAAAAAAAAAATATGGGTTTTCAGTATTTTTATTTAGGTTTCAAAAAATATTAATAAAAAAAACCAATTTCCCATTAGGGGTGACCGAAAAAATTTGGGTTTTTTTTAAATTGGGGTTTGCAAAAAACTTTGTAAAATTTAAAAAATTTTATGTTTTATCCCTTTTTGCAAACTGTTCTGAGATTTTGGCGGGGGTTGGGGGAAGAGTTAAAAATTTTTTGGAAATTTAACAGGCAATTCAAAAATAAAAAAATTTACTTGGGGTTTTTTTTTGGGAAATTCACCCGGGAAATTTTTTTAAAATTTTTTTTCCCCGGGGAAAAATTCCCGTTAAAAATTAAATAAAAAAAACCCAAAACCCCCTTTTTTTTTAATTTTTTTTTTCGGGTGGGTAAATACCCGCGGAAAAAATTTTTGGGGACTTTTTTTTTGCAACTTGGGGTATTAAAGGGGGGTTAACAATTTTTTTATTTTTTTTTCCCCCCCGGAAAATATGCTTCTTTGGCCTATTTTTTGACGTGTTTATTTTTTTTTGGTAATTTTTTTTAGCCCAATTTTTTTGATTTAAAAAAGATTATTTTCGGGGAAAAACCCAAATTTTTAAGAAATAAATTAAATTTTTAAAAAAAACCGGAAAGAATATTTCTAAAATTTTGGGGCTCTTTTTAAAAATTCCCAGTCCCCCCCAAAAGTCTTTTTCACGAGACAATTATGGGCCCGAGTTTCTTTTTAAAAGCCCCGGAAAAAAAGGGTTTTTTGGGTCAAGGGGCAAAGAAAAGGGTAAAGTAATAACGTTTAGGGGTTTTTTTTTAAAAAGGGGGGGTTTTGGAAAAAATGGTTTTTTGGGAAAAATTTTTAAAAGGTTTTAAAATAAAAAGTGTTGGGTAAAACAATGTAATTTATAACGACTGAAAAATTTTTCAAAGGAAAATCGGGGGGCCTTGACACCTTTCTTCGAACCAAGAAAGAGAGGCTTTTTTTTTGGAAAAAAAAATTTATGGCCCATTTTCTTTTTCAGGGGTTATCCATTCTAAAAAGAAAAACCCGGGGAAGTTTGGGGGGGGAAATTAAGGCCCTAACCTTTTAAAAAGGTTTGGTTTTTTTAACCCAAATGTCGTATTTTTTAAAAAATAAAATGGGGGGTTTTGAGGGGAAAGGGGAAAACCCCAGGGGGGTTTAAATTTGTTTTAAAAAAAGACTGTTTGTTATTAAATTTAGGATGGTTTTAAGTGGTTGAAAAAGGAGTGTAAGTGTGTTGATTGGAAGCTTGTTTAAAAAAGTTTTTTTAAACGAAAAAATTTTTTTATTTTTTTTAAAGGAAATTTTTTTTTAAAAAATCGGGGGAAAAAAAAAACCCCTTTTTAAAGTATAGTAATCCAAATTAAGGGTCATTTCCCCAAATAAAAAAAAACTGTTTTTTTTTAAAATTTTCTAAAGGTTTAAAAAAAAATTGGGACAAACATAGAATTTACTGGGGTTTTGACGGTTGAATAGTGGAAAAATCGGGTTGTATTTATTGTGTCAATTGAATTTGGGAACCTAAGAATGCCGTTGTTTTTTTTTCCGAATAAACAATTAGTTGCATTTTCTTTTCGGGAGTAGTCATTCGGTAACAATTGAACACATGGGCAATGTTAAGGGCAGTATCAAAAAACAATTTAAAAGGAAATTGAGTAATTTATAACCCATTCTTGATGTGTTTGTTGATTATTAACTTATGAAATGGTCGTGCGTTAGGGATTAACTTGGGGGTCATGATGTTGTTTGTAAAAAAATTCGATTTGCGTTTGTTTTTGAATCAGAGGAGTTAACTAAGATGCTTGACACAGGAGATTTTGCTCTACGATTAGAGGACTTTATAATAGTATTTAATTGCATGTGACATCTATCTTTATCATAAAAATTTTTGTGTGTGAAAATACTGAAACTTATAACATTTTAAAAGCTCAGCAAAACCAAATTTTAGTTCGAAGTAGGAAGTTGACAGAATTTTAGTGGTTTCCAAGGGGTGAAAAAACCCTTTCCAAGAAAAAAGACTTATGAAATTTAATTTCCACAACGAAACTTAAAGATAAAAATTTTTAAATCAATAATTTTAAACAAACTTTAAAAGTCAAAAAAATTTAAAAATTGGTTACTTATGGTAATTGTCAAATCCTTTTCCTTTTTACTCAAATTGAAAAACTTCCCATTTGAAAATTTGAACCAATGTTAAAGTTGCGTGATAATATGGACATAAAACACCTGATGACAAGGGTTTCCTTGCTATTCAATGAAAAATTTCAAAAATACTTAGATTCCTTTCTCTAAATCTGGGGGGATTAAAGGGGAGCGTTCAATTGTTTCTCCAGGCTCATTGTGTAACAAGTGATTTTTTGAAAAATTTTTAGTTTTTCCCATAGTATCGGCCGAAGTGAAGCTGTATGGAACTCGTGAGAATTATTCGTGGGCAAATAATAAGTTTATACAAATTTGGGATGGTGATAACCATTAATTATACTTTAAAAAATTTCGCATTTCATTCCATGATAAAACTATGAAAAAGTTAAAAAGAAATTTCAGATTCTTCAACTTGACATGGTTGTCTTTAACCATTTGAGGCATTTTTTTTAAAATTTTTTTGAAAATTGCGATTTAGGTTAATTAAAGACAAGTTTTACAAAAAATATAATTACATTGCATAAATTAAAATTTTATTTTTGGTTTCAAGTTTAATGT
>JASTWB010000655.1:0-11665 GCA_032158295.1 Pycnopodia helianthoides | reverse complement strand
CTCCAGCAATTTCCCAAAAAAGGGGTTTGCTGATTTTCCCCCGAAAGGCCCCCGTTTGTTTAAAAAAAAAACCGTTTACTCTTTTCCCAACCTAAAATAGAAATTTTTAAACATGGGGCGTAACATTTAAGGCGGGACTTTGGGTTTCCCCACTTCCCCCGTTTTTAAAATTTGTCTTTTTTAAAACCTAAATCATTTGGATCGTCGAAAGTGTAGCGACCATAAGGACAGGCTGGATCAATTTGTTATAACAATTTTGTTAAATTGTCAAACGTACCCATTGACCCACTTTTAAATTAAATGGAAATTGGTTATTGTCATCAAGTTCAAATAAAAATTGAAGAAACAATACTCCTTGTTCCATAGAATTAATCTTCAGATTTGAAGAGCTAGTTAAATTTCTTGTAAAAAAAAATTTCCTTCTTTTAAAACAAAATTTCCCAAAAGGGTTGGTCCTTATTCAAATGTTTTATTTTAAAGTGTCTGGTTTTACCAATTTGGGAGGGAAATTTGAGTATTCAAGTTACTCCCATTTTACTCCTGAAGCAAAAAAAGGTTTGAATGCTCAGGATTTACAAGCAATTTGTGAAAATTACTTTCCCAAAATTCATATATGGTTCGTCCCCCTTGTATAATTTACAAGCTCTCGTGCCTAACATTTAGCTTGGAAACCCTTCTTTTAAGTAATTAATAGGTGGTATACTTAATTTAGCAAGAAAAGCACAACTTTCCGTTTCGTTCGCCAATGCTAAACATGTTCCCTGTCCACTGAAATTTAAACAATGTGTAAATTCAAAAATTGTTAAACTAGATGAAAACTGAGGATTTTGTTCAAAAAATTTGTAGGGAACCCATAGACGAACTTTGAATATGAATTCCACTTTTGGTGCCCGAGTTAACAAAATTTAAACAGACTTATGTTAGAATACAAATCATTAGCTGTATAATTTAAAAGAAAGCTTTATATGTTTACAGAGATTGAGGAAAAAATTATAATTAAATGAATTGAAATTTTTATTCCTGGCTTACCGAATCATAACTTTTATACTATTTTCACTCAAAGTAGGTTTGGCCAGTTCGGAAATGTCAATTTTGAGAGGATCTGATGTTAAATTGCTTGGTGGCTTGTTTTTGGATCTGATTGAAAACTATGGTAGAAAATTAGTCTTGGTGGTAATGCTGTGTATTGGGTTAAAATTGAAGGACTTGAGGTTACAAGTGCCTCAGTGAGCGTTTGTTGGTTGTTTGAGGGGAGGTTGCATTTTTTTGAGTTGTTGTGTGTAGAGATTGAGGACTAGTGTACTGTGCCGTAAGTTGGAATGAGGACTTATGTGGTCCTTGTGCCCTTGTAGAGATTGGAGGATGTGTGAGATGATAAGTCTTGTTCTTGTGTAGCTAGTTGGCCCAATTTAGTACTGAGAGTATGTCCTTTGATGGTAGTGTAGTAGTGGACTAGGTTTTTAAATTTTTGGGTGGAAGGGTTGTTGATTGAAAAAGTTGAATATATTAGGCCTTGGCTCTCATGAACAATGATTGAGGATTGTTAATGTTGTTTCTGGATCGGTTTGATATGGTGGACTAATGTGTACGAGCTTCCATGAAGACTGTGGTTTATTGGGGTTTTTAGGAATTGAAGGTGAATTGAATATTGGAGAACTTGGTTGTTGTTGATACTTGTTTTTCTGTTAGGGTGATATAAGGACATGTTTGTACATCAAACGAGCACAAAGTATGACCTAAATTGGAACTATAAAAGACATTTACTGATACTCACTAAATTTGATTTGAATAAGGATTGTATTGAATGAAATTGAAAAGAATTATGATTTAACTAATAAAAATGACGTTTGACTCACTTTGGCGTTTACTTTGGAAGCGTTTGCAAGTTGCTTGCGACTTATTGCTTGAAAAATTGCAAGCACAAATCTACCCAGCACATCTTAGAAGATTGCGCAATCAGGAACTGTGGTAACTACCTTAAACAGAGCAATTGTTGTCTTTCTTTTTGTTTTACAACGTTAAAGGGGTTTGCCTGAAAAAAGGTCATTTTGGACTGTCAATCAGCCTTGACAATTGCCACTTTTCCCCAAATAAATAGTTCTAGTTTTCCCTACAGTGGAAGTCTACTTAGAAAAGTTTTTAACGCTTATTTTAACTCTTATGGTCGTCTAAGTGCAGAAACATATGAAGAAAACCTTGTCAAGAACTTTGGTGTTCCAATTCGTCAAATTTCCCAAAAGTTTAAGTACATTTTCCTTAGCTTGGGAATTTTCTCACATGTATTGTAATACGAAATCCATTCCGTCCTTTAAATTTCATTTACTTTGGATAATTATTAAGTTTTTTAACAGTCTCAAAAAAAAGCTTTTTTTCCCTTTGGTTCTAATTATGCACTAGCCATGCCTATGTCCCTTAAAGTTCCCTTAAATTTAACATTTATGGAAACCCTATTGTAATGGGCCAAGTTTTCCTAAAATGTTACGATTTTTCCAAATTGAGGCAGTTGTGTAACCGGCCCTCCCAAAAGGAAGTGCCTGCACTATCAATAATCTACAGTAGCTTTAAGGAAGGTTACCATTGAACTAAAAGGTTTGGAAAAAATTTTCCACCTGTTAGAGGAGTCGAAGCTGCCTTGACAAGTTAAGGGATTTAGAATATTTATCAAATGTGGTAAATTAAAAGTGCATCTTTTCATATTTGTTGATAATCCGGAAAAAATGGCTAGAGTTTTTATTTGCCCTTTCTCGTGGATGACGTTTTTGCGTTTAAAAAAGAGCGTCCTTTTCGACAGATTCCCCGAGTTTGATGCTTTTACATTTAACTGCATGGATGAAAACCTAGGGCTCCTTTTTTCCATTGGATTTGTTACACGGCATGAAGAGTCTAATTTTTGGGGAAAAAGGCAACCTCATTCATAATTCGCAATTCCTCCCATAGTTTCCTAGAGCTTTGAATTTAGTTTTTAAACCATTTTTTTTGAAAAAAGGACAAGTACCCACGGGATAGTATTAAATATACGGACTGAAATGTTCCAGACCGCACAGTGTTCAAAATGTAAGGGCAGGCTTTTAAATTTGTTAGCGGTGCACAGTTAGAAAATTGAGGCACTGATTACAGTTACAAGCATGAAAAGGTCAAGTCTCTTGTGCTCCGTAAACACCTATACATCGTACAAAGAGTAAAAACCCCTTTTTGCAAAATTAATGTAAAGCCGATGACGCAATCCTTAATCATTAGTCTTTGTTATTATAACATTAAACCAAAGACTTTTTTAGGGGGATAACAGATCGTTCGGACCCCAACTCATGGGGAGCACGTAACATGTTTTTTATAATTAATGCTTTGGGTTCCAAATTTTAAATATGTCAACCGGAGGGAAAAAAATAGGCTGCTGACCAATTTATGACTATGGGAATTGTTTTGCCTCCTCAAACCATGTTAAAAAATTCAAACTGGCTATTCTCCGTCAACTCGTTGTCAACACGAAGACCTCTATTTTTCTTTTTTCCAACCCTACTCTATGGACCTTTTTTTGGAAAGCCCTGACGCATTAGGAAAGGTCGTTGGATTCCAAGTTGGAAACTAGTAATGATTTTTTTTTTCTATTTGTTTCTTTGTAGTTTATTGCAGACCTAATTAATTATCAACTCCAAAAACCATTTTTAATTTTTCTTTCCATACAATTTATTTTGTAATTAAGGGGTGAATGTACTTTTTGCCGGAGTAAAAAATAAAAAAAGTCACTCACCTTTCTCACATAATAATGCAAGAGGCAAAATTGTAGAATTGAATTTGGAATGAACCCTTACGGCATTCCCTGAGCCACTTGTATTATATTAATCGGAATGTATTACCCGTACTAGTAAATAAAAACTTCCCTAAATTTGTAATCAAATTGAGAATCAGAAACAACCCATCCGTGACATTCAGCCAGCTTTGGAAAACAGTCTCTTTGTGCCCTTTTTCCCCCAACCTCAAGAGTTCTGCCACTTTTAATTATCACTTTATTAGAGCAATCATAATAAAGCCGAATTTTTGTTAAATTCCAAGTTAATAATTGTCCACGCCGAAAACTAGGTTCTTTATTTTTCTAATGTTATTTGGGTTTTAATTTGTCTTATAAAATATTTTAATGGTAATGGTCAAAGATTACTTTTTTAAACCTTTTTTCTCCATGTCTCTTTGGTTTCATGTCAATTGTTCCCGTTTTGTGAGCCTTTAATATGATTGTCCTTTGCGAAAATGAGTTTAACCCTTTCCACTAAGAGATTAAGTTCCTGGAAAATCGTTCTTTCATGGTTGAATGAGTCCGCCGACTCCCCCAAACCAGGGGGGGTTTCAGATTCGACATCCCTAAATGACTGATTTAAAACCAAAGAAATTAAAAATCTCAATAGAACAGTGTTTAATGTTCGCATGGCAAGTGTGTGGCCGTAAAGAGAAGGAAAACCATTCCGGTTTATTGGAGAAAACCGTTGGGGCCCCTTAAATCATGGCATCCAGTGAGGAAAAATTGACGTTTTCGAAATCTTGAACCTTCAAATACAAATCAAATTTACTGTTTATTTTCCATCTATAATTTTAAATTTGAATTTAAAAGTCTAAATGATTAAATTCTTATGCCCTTTATTAAATTGGTGACTTACCGGTCTCTACAACAACTTTTTTTAAAACTTTACCCCTAATTTTTGTTTTTCTCATTTCATCCATGATAATGAACGACTACCGTCGAGTTTATAAAAAGTAAAGGCTTGTAATACTTAAATTTACATTAAGGGGGTATGGGATTGGTTTTTTTGTACTTTTAAAGGCATAATCATTTTGATAAACGAATTTGAAATTGGATATAAAGTTCAATGCCTTTTTTAAGAGAATAAGGCCAAAAATCATTGACATTAAAATCCTAACAAAAATCAAATTGTTCGGTTCCTATCAAATTTGTGTTACACATTAACGTTTGTAAAAGCATTCTAACATTTTTCCTTCCCGATTGTGCTCATCGAGTTAAAATGAAAAAAAACCTTTTCTATTTCTTTAACGAGGAAACAAAAACTTGCAATCATTTCCCTCCTTTTTTTAGGCTTCCAAACAAACCCAATTCTAGATACAAGCTGTTGTATGTTATGTGTTAATGTCTAAGAATTCTTTGTCTTTTCGTACAGCTGGCTGTTCTTAATGTATATTTCAAAAAGTTCACTCTTTCTAGATTCCGCCCGTAGACTGCAAATCTTTTTTGGGGTATATGTGGTTGTTTTACCAACTTGTCCCCGGGAAATGATTGGAAACTTTTCACCTGCTTGTCACAATTTTACAATTCTTAATCCTTCACTGTAATTTCTATCTCTACTTGCTAATCCGCGACATTTCTATACTGGTTTAAATAGTTTTCCTGGATTTCAGGATTCTATTTTTTTTTATGGAACGCAAAAAAAAATCCTTGTTTGGCTGATTTTTTCTGTGTTACATGATGTTAAATTATCGGATATCGTTCGAATTTATGCAAATTGCATTCACTCGCAAATTTAAAACAATGAAAATCATTGCGAGTTTAAAATGCGTTTTAAGGAATGGTCAATGCTGGGAGTGAACTGCGATTAAGCTCGTTTATTGCCCTACTGCTGATACCACAAGTATGTAGCATTGCAATCCGATTGCAAGAATCCATTGAGGCCTTTTTCTAATATGACTGTCGCATAGCTCACTAAGTTTTAACACCAGATCTAAGTGTTCTACATCGATATTAACTGTTCAGATCAGATGAGAACATAACTGGTTAAGGTAAGGGACATAACATTTTGTTTTTTACAATTTTTGTTTTGTCAAGATAAAAATTTCGGAAAGGGGGTTTTTTTAAGGGTTGGGGGTAATTTTAAATTTAGTTTTTAAAAGTTTCTTTAAAAGGGGGGAAACCTTTTTTCTGAAACGAGAATCCACTGTATGGAGGGGCTTTCATTTTTTCTTTTTGTTCCCGGTGGGGAGGGGTTTTTTTAAAAAAGGTTTAAACTAATTCCTCTAAAACCCCCTTACTACTGTTAAAGGTAGCAGTAATGGTATTTGTGGTGTTTTTACCGATTGTCCCAACAGATTGTCCAAAACCCCCTTCCAATCCCCCAAACCTTTTGGATTTTAATAAAGAAACAAAATCTTCGTTCTTCGCTAATCCGCCTTTTTTTTATACTGGTGTTTAATTAGAATGGGTTTCGTTTTTCGGACGTTGTTTCTTAGTGATCCGCAGAAATTATTCCGTTTACAAAATTTTGTGGTACTAATCGCTGTTAAAATTATGGATCACTCGTGGGGTACTTTGGGGTTTCCCTTTGGCCCCCCCTTAAAAATAGGTAAAAAATCTGAAAGCCAGGAGTTTCAAACTTGCGCAAATTTAGGCACTTTTGTGGGGGAGTGCAGACGAAGAATGCCGGTGTTACCCTAGGCTACATACCCCCGCCCCTGTTACTATTCGCACGTTTGCAACAATTAGGCCCCCTTTTTTAACGGGGTGCATATTCTTTTTGATTTCCACTCGAGATTGTGGTTGTTGCTAATGGAATCATGTTTAAGGCAAAAGAGAACAAAATCACTGGTCAATGTAAAGAGACAGAAAAAACACTTGTTTTTTTTTAATAAATGATTTTTATGTACTTGAAACATTACGGAATAGAGCTTTACATGGGTCCCACATTGAACAGTAAAAGGGGTTTGGGATGAGGAACTTGATCGTCCTTTTAAAAATTTCTGCTTCGGAAAAAGTGGGAATGACGAGGACGAGATTTGACCCCCTAAATTTGAAAAATTTTCTGTAGAATACGAAACGTGGGAACGGTTTTTTGAAAATATTCAAAAGGGTTTTGGGTGGGTAAAGAGGAAAAAAGGGTTTTGGATTCAAAAAGGGGTCGTCGCGTGGTAATTTTTAAAAATCAATTTAAATGAAAAAACCAAAAACCCGGAACTGGTACGTAATTGCTCGCTGGGAAGGAAATAATAGGGGTTTTGTTTTTTAAATGACTTCACTTGAACCACGTAATTCACGAAAAATGTTCCTATGATGCGAAAAAATTTATACTACCTTTAAATTGGGAATTTTGGATATCAAGTTTTGTGTTTGGCTGCAATGGGTTTTGGGGGCCCTTTTTTTTTTTCATTATTTGGGGAACTTTTTTTTGTGGTGATTTTAAATTTGAATTTAAAGGGACAAAATCTTTATTCGGGCGGCTTTAAAATTAAGTGGAAAACTCGAAGGGAAATTTAAGGCGGAGTACCTATTTTACTGAAATGTTTACCCAAAAAGAAAGGACACAGAGAAACTTTTTTGATAAAAAGGTTAAATAAAAGGATTTTGTTGGACATTACCCGCCTAAACAAAAGGGGGGGCAGAAAATTTAATTTTTGTTTCCTTGAAAATAAAAATAAATTTCCCTTGAATCACAATCAAAAAACCTGTTTTTTTAAATTTTTTTTAAGTTGAAGTCTGGAAACCCCGGTTTGGTCTTTTTTAAAAACCCAAAGGGTAAACCCATTCCCCCCTTTGCCAGCGAAAACATTTTTTTTTGGGCCCAAACCCCCTTCCCCCCTTAACTTCAAGGCCAGTTGAAAACCGACCAATTGGTTTTTCCAATTTAATTTATTCATTTAACAGTTTTTTTAATTGGCTTTTCTTCGGGAAAAAAAAAACCAGGGGATTTGGGGGGCCTTTTTCAGTCAACCAAGATTTTATCTTAGCACTTTTTTCCCTTCTTTGGGACGGCCCAAATTTCAAAGGGCCCCACTGGGAAATTCTTCAATTACGGGAATTTTTAAAAAACCCCCAAAATTTGCGGGAACGACCTTCTTTTCAGAATTCCACCGCCTTCATTTAATAGTTTTTTCTAGAAATCCTAAAATACCCATTGAGAAAATGGCCTCGTTTTTGGAGGAATTTTTCCACAGAATTAGTTTGCCCAATGGATCAGTTAGGAGTTACCTTTATCAGGGGAAATACTTGTAAAGACGGCGTGAAAGTGCTTGGGCAGGCAAAGAAAACAAGTTTAATTTGTCGGGGATTTTGGACGCGTACTAATCAAATCTGGAAATTGTAGCATAAAATTGAGGTTAACTTTCTTGCAACGAGAGGGGATAGCAACCGATGACATTGAGTGCCCCTATGTTTAATCCGAATTTATCGTTTTTAAAAAAAGAAATCAAAAATGAGAGCTTTTTTTGACCTTGATTGGGCCAAGTTTTTAAAATACAAATAATGTCACCCCTTAATAAGAAAAAAAACCCTTTCGCTTGACGAATCAGAAAAACAAAAAAACGGGGTCAGTGGGGGTTAAATTGCGCCATATTTGTAACCAAATTCCAAACTTAAGGAAAAATCCACAAAAAAAGGGGTTCTAAAAAGAACCAAAGTTTTCTCAAACCTGAGAACTTTTTGTAGGGGGGTTCAAAGGGCCACACACCAGGGGTGGGGTTTCGCCCCCACGCGACCAGAGGGGTGGGTCTGCCTTTACAAGACAAAAGGGGGTTTAAAAATAATACAACATGTTTTGAGAGGGGAAAAAAATTTTTCCCAAAAGGGGAAAAAAGTTGGGCCGGGGGGAAAGCATTTTGGGCCCTTCCTTTTAATTCAATTCAAATACCCCCGGGCCCTATTTTTTAAAAAAAAAGGGTTTAAGTGACTCTTTTTATTTTAGTCCGGAAAAAATTTTTCCCATTTGTTTAAACAAAAAATTTTAATGAAAACGGAAAATTTTCTTGTTTTGGGAAAAGGAAAAAAATTTCCTTTGTAATGTTTGCAAAAAACAAAAAGAATGGGTTTGAAAATTTTTTGGGTATCATTTGAGCCAAACCCTCCGCCATTCCTTAAATCCCGAAGGCAAATTGCCAATGATGGGAAGGTTGCCCCAAAAAAAGGGTCGACAAGGGAGAAGGCGAAAAATGGAATAACGCTCAGTTTTGGAAAATTAAGCCTGATTATGAATAATATCCTGCTAAGGGTTAACCTTTTCCAATTTTTCAAACCGAAAAAGGGTTAATCTAACCCCAAAAACAAGGCCATTTCCCCTCCCGCTGGTTTGGCTGAAAGGGTTTTATGAACTTACGCAATGTTAAGCCACATCAACATCCGGGTTTTTGGGGGCCTGATTGTTTAATCTTTGAAATGTTATAAAAAAAACCCCCCCGCAATTCATTACAAAAAAGTACGTTTTTTTTAATTTTATAATAAACGCCAAAAGGCGTTTTAAACGCTTATTCCCAAAAAGGAATAAAAACAAAAAAAGTATCCGTTAAATTTTTGGGTGGGAAAAAGATGAATTTTACCAACCACAAAGAATTGATTTTTCTTGGGTTTTGTCACGAAAGCTGCTGACCTCTACCAAATAATTTCAAACCCTTTTCATAAATTTTTGGATTAAACCCATTTCAAGCCGTTGGCGCTGCATTATGTGTCCAAACTACAAATGTGTTGGGCATTTTCCCCAAAACGCCGGACTGGGTGAAAATCCAGGGCGGACGCTCTTAAGGGGGAAGGCTTTCCCATTTCGAAAGCCTTCGAATAGGGCTTGTCCATAAAACTTTGCCTGGGTTCGGGCCATGTCTACTTGCAAACCAGCCCCTACACAGGTTTTTAAAATCGCTCAGAAATCACACATAAAGAATGTAAATGGGATATGGTGAATGGAAACCGTCCAATGTTAACACCACCAACAAAACCAGAGGCCAACACAATCAAAAATTTTTTTTCATTTAAAAGTTAACGATGTGGAAAACCCCAAAAATGTTTGGGAAAATTTTTAAAATTGTTTATCTCAGACACCCTTTATAAAAGCCTATGGCAAATACTCCCCCCTCAGGTATTTCTTCTTTAACCCCCCCGTCCCTGAAACCAAACACTCTTCTTTTAAGATTTCGGGGGACCCCACCATATCAGGCAGAGACTTTTTTTCGGGAGTGCCGGTTGGCCCCAAAAAAGGCCCCCCAAAAAATTTGGGGGGTAAACAAAAAATAAAAGAAAAAAATTCTGGCACCAGAAAAAAGGTTCCCCCAAAAGGGACCATTAACGGGGAAAAGTAAGGAAAATTTGCATAATTTGCTAGCGGTATTGTTCAAACAGCAAAACCTTCTTTGGCCAGGGGGTAGATTTGAAAAATTCCCAAACTTTCAAAAAACCCTTCTTCAAACATAATTTTTTAAATTTATCTATGAGTAATTGATATTAAATTTGGATAATTTTAGAGAAGGGTCCTTTAATCGAAATTGTTTTAATTAACTTTTTTTTTTCCTTGAAAGGGGCTGAAAATGCCTCTTTGAGAGGGGTCCATTCCACTTTACAAAGGCAGCCCATAGAGCAACTAAATCCTACGCAAATTTGAAGCATCAAAAAGGGTCGGGTTTGGGATAATTCAACCTCTGAAAAGGCATTAAAATCACCCCCCGGAACAAAGTTTTTTAATTTAAAGGATTTTTTAGCCGGCTTATAAACAAAGTTAATTTATTAAATCAATGTTTGCTCATCTAAAACATTACGATCTATTAACATTGTAAGGTTAGTTTGACACACACCAAAGGTTGAGCAAACTTTTTTCAAACTTTCTCTCAGAATCCTTATGATGACTCTTCATATATCACGGTACAGTATTCTCGTAGGCAAACAGTTTTTACGGGGGGAACCAAACAATCTTCTTTGAAGAAATGATACCAGCAACAAAAAGAGAAACATCATGCCGCCGGAAATGATGTTGTTCCCACATTCCTTGTACGGTGAAACAAAAAAGTAAGAGTACAACAAATGTGCTTAGATTAAAACGCAAAAAAAACTGTTTCTTGAGACAGGTATTTGGATAATTATTACAAGAAGACGGAAGTTCATGGGGACTAAAGAGCTGTATATTTCATTTGAGAAAAGATTTAAAGATTGGCAGTTTAATTTAAAAGTACTTTCTTAAACAAATTTTAATTAATCTATGAGAAAAGCAGTTTAAATGAAGTTTTGATTTGCATTATTCCGTAATTTGAGACAATTGTAAGTTTTTTTTAGGAAAATTGAAAAAATCTCTTGTTAACCCGTTCCTGTGTGAACCCATATGTCATTTTTCCCATATTTAAAAGGTATGTATCAGGGCTTGTTAATGCTTCGACTGTAATTTGCCCTCTAACCTAAATGCTTTCGACATTGTTAAGTTGAGAAAGCAAGATATATACCGTCTTTTAACAGTAGTTTCAGATAGGAAGCTCATTGTGGTGCTTGGTTCTGCGAACATCTGCTATGATTTTGATCAAAGCCGTTTTCCATCTATTCTAAGCCAAGTCCAGCCTCGATGAATATTTGCACAAATCAATTAAAAATGATTTTGCACAAGAAAGCACTTGTTTTTTTACACATCTTGTTTAATAGGTTTGGTATGAATTAATTAAATATTATGAAGCTCAACTTTAAGTTTAAAAAAAAAAAAAAGTGAAACCCCGCCAAAAAGCCAAACTTAGTGTTTTGTTTTGTCAGTACTTCATTTGTTTAGCGTCCTGCATCCTAGTCCAGTAAAATGACATTCTTCAATTAGGTAATCCCAAGGCAGATCAGGTTAACCAAGCTCAATAATTTAATCCTCATAAGCCCAAAGTACACTTTAGACCAGAAAAACAACAGTACAAAACGAAAAAAAAAATTTTTTTTAAAAAACCCCCCGGGGGA
>JASTWB010000654.1:0-11695 GCA_032158295.1 Pycnopodia helianthoides | reverse complement strand
TTGTCCGCCATTTTGGAAGTAAAATTTCGTGCACAAAAAAAAAATGCAGAAAAGATTTCCTCCCAAAATGACGGCATTGTTCGGGGGGCGTTCCCGTTGGCAAGGGGGCTTAATGAGTATAATAGCCCCCCATGCATAATGCAAAACGCAACAAAAACGTGAGGTCACGGCCCCTTTTTACGCACAAAGAACAGCTAGTCCAATGATCTGCCTCCTTTGGGGATGGTGCTTTTTTGAGAGTGTGACGTAATATGCAATGGTCTTTTGGTGGATACTGTTTTTTGCCCCACTTTTTGAGGAAAATTACAAAGTAAGTAAAAAATTAAAGAAGGTTTTTAATTTGCCTGTGTTCGAAATTGTCTCTGAGCGCAGGTGAACCATGTAATGACATTTAATTTGTCTTAAGTCTGTTAAATAAAAAATTTAAAGTTGAGTTTAAAGTAAACTCGAGCTAAAATGTTTAAGTTTAGAACGGGACTTGTATAAATTTTTATACGTAATAATAAAAATAGTAGGGTTTGTTGTTTAATTTGTTGCAGGGATGAGGCTTGGGTTTTTGCTATGTCAACGTTGTAGTTTTTGGATTCTTAAACTCAGGGAAAAGTTTGTGAGTTTGTATCTTGCCTTTGATTTTCCCCATGGAGATGGTAAATATGTTGGCCCTTTTGGTTGTTTTAAAAAATAGTGAAATACATTGTAAAAGGGTTTTGAGAAGGGACCAGATTCACAAAACTTTACTAAAGATTATTGATCTGGTAATTTATTTTTTTTTTTTTGTATGGTCCGCAAAAAAAAGTTCCCTTTTTAAAAGGGCACCATTGTAATAATTATATAAACCCATTAATTCAAAGTACCCCCAAAATTGGCAAAATTAAATTGAATGTGCGCATTTATAACTGGTCCATTGACTAATCTACAAGGTGCATGGCGATGTACAGTGTCCCTGTTGTATAAAAAGTGTAATACAATAATGGCCTACAGAGAAGCGGGTATTGAAGTCAAATTTTTTTAGAGAAGAGGAAGAAGTTTCTTTCTGAGTGGAAAAGAGGGAAGACTTGCTGCGACCCCAGATTTGCCCCCATAAGAAATTGAACCACAATCATAAAATGCAGTAAGTGAGTCGATTTCTTTCTCCCATTAGATCGTTTTAAAAAAAAAAATTTAAAAATTTTAATAAAATTTTTATAGTAGAAAGTTTTGCCCAACAAATTAGCAAACGGATGGAACTTTTTTACAGCATATATTTCTCTTCAAAGTTTGAGGTGTTCACGCAATACAAGCAGGGAAAACCCTCTTCCTTCTTTTCTTTTTCTTCTTTTTTTTGATGGGACAGTTTTGATGACGAATCAGGTGTTGAGTTTCAAGGTTTTCTAATTTTAAAAAGAAAAAAAAATTGCTATTCGCTTTTTCATTGAATTTGAAAGCTTTGTTCATAGTTAGGACGTTGTTCAAGATGGGGCAATATTTTAAAAGTTAATGCCAAAATTGAAGACCTTTCCTTTTCCCGGGGCGTTACCCTAGGTCAAAGTTTGGGCCTTGTTTTTTTCGTCAACATTTAACCTCATCAGACAAATTTAAAATCATTTCGAGGACACAACTTTATGATGCATGATGATGTTACGAGTAAAAGTAAAAAAAATTTCATGAAATCAAAGTTTTTATTTTTAAAAAAAACATAATGTGAAAACCCATGTGGATTTTTACAATCTCACATATCGGACAGGGCACTAAAATTTCAACATGAGTCTTGACCTTGACTTCTGGTTCGAGGGAAAATTTGAACATTTAAAAAACTCATAACTAAAAAAATACTAATCATTTCTGCAAAATTTTGCATGGTTGTATATCTGTGACCCTGTTAAACATTTGCACAGAGATGAAACATTTTATCTTTACATCTGGTTGAAACCGGATTAATGGGTTTTAGTTTACCCCTTTATAACGCATGAGAGGGACTAACACGTGTACTTTTTCATGTTATTGAACCATATGTTCGTTTACTAGTACTTGGAGGAATACATTTAAGCATCGCTGTTAAAAATGTTATTGCCTACCTAAGGATAATTCATCTAATTTTTTTAAAAAAACATAACTCCCGAACCACAATTTGGGTTTTTACAATCCATTTACATCTGAAAAGGTCTTAATACACTTAAAAAAATACCACCATGTGATCATTTAATCTTGACTTTTGTTCAGTTTTTCGGAAGTTAAGTTTTTAATATTTGAAAAAACAGAACTCCTTTTCAACAATCGGTCTATACAAAATTTTACCATTGTTAAGGCCTTCAAAAAGCAAAAAAAAGCTTCCAAAGTGTGAACCATTTGATCTTGATTCTGGTCAAAACCCGAAATTTATAATTTTTTTTAAAAAAATATTTAACTCCTGAACCAAACATTGGATTTTTTCAAACTTTAAAATCATCGTCTTCACAAAAAATTTTATACACGCTACACAAATCTGATCCCAAATTTACCTTGTTTCCCCTTAAAACCCAAATTTAATTTTTATAAAAAAAACAAAACCCCAAGAACTTTGGTTTAAAACAAATTTTCCCCCCCCAAATTTTTTTTAACCCAAATTTTTTTTAACATCACAAACCCCCCTTTTTTTTTTTTACAAAAAAAATGTTTTTTTTATTTGAATTTCTGGGGGCACAAACAATTTAAAAATCCCCCAAAAACCTACCCCTTAAATTATTTGGGGAAAATTTGATTTTTTTAATTTTTGGTATTTAAATTTTTTTTAAAATTTTTTTTGAAAAATTTTTGGGTTGGGGTTTTCAGGGGGGATTTTTTGGGGTTTTTATTGATTTTTTGATTGGTTTTTATTTTTTTTTGAGGGGGGTTTTGATTTAAATTATTTTTTTGATTATTTTATTTCTTATAAAAACTTTTTAAAATTTTTTTGGTTCATATTATAAAAAAAAGTTTTACCCCCTCGTTTTACTAATCCTTTTCGTTTTTTCTCCCCATAACTCTTTTTTTTATAAAAAAAGGAAAATTTAAAAAAATTTTTTTTCCTTTTATTTACCCTCTTTAACCCTTTCCTTAAGGTTCCCCCCCATCCTAAAAACTTATTTTTTTTTTCCTTTTTTTTATCTTTAAATCCCCGGGGCATAGTTCCCCCCCCTCCCAATCATACTTTTTTGTCCTTTTTTTTGTTTCTTTTTAACCCTTCCCATATTTACCCCCCCCCTACAATCAAACCCTTTTTTTTTTCCTTTTTTTTTTTCCCTTTAACTCCTTCCCGGGGCAGGTTACCCCCCCCCCAAAAATCTATACTTTTTTTTCCTTTTTATTTTCTTTTTAACTCCTTCCTTCAATTTACCCCCAAAAAAATCTTATTTTTTTTTTCCCTTTTTAATTTTCTTTTTTAAAACCTTTTTCCCTTCATATTCCCCCCCCTTCCTCCTATCTTTAAAAAAGGGGTACATTTTTTTTACTTTCCTTCCCCTTTTTTGATTTTTTTAATGTTTTTTCCCTTTAAATTACTTTTCCCCAAATTCTTTTACATCGGGGGTTTTTTAATTTATATTTAAAAAAAAAAAAAAAAAAAAAAATTTAATAATAAAAAATAAATTTCCCACATTAAAATTTTTTTTTTAATGGGGGATTTTTTATCCCCCCAAATTCTCGCTTTTTCACAATTTATTCCGGGTTTTTTCCCGGGTTTTTGGAATTTAATTTTTTATTGAAACATAATATAAAACCTCATAATAAATTCAACATTTGAAAACAATACTGTTTCTTATCAAAAAACCCTTTACTGCTGCCCTCTTACTTTAATTTTTCATTTTTTAAATTTCCCCTTAAAAAATTTTTATTTTGGTACACATACAAAAAGGGAAATTATCCAAAATAAAATCTAAGGGGGAAAAATTTTCCCCAAACAAGACGGGGCCTTTTTGTTATCGGGGGGTTTATTATCTCCCTGCGTTAATTTTAAGGGAAAAGGTAAATATTTTAAAAATGCAACAAAACCCCTTTTGGGTTTTTTTTTTATCCCCCCAAACGCAATCTTTGGGGTAAGTTGGAGTTTTATTAATAATATTAAAAAATTTCACTTTTTTAAAAATTTTAAAAAATTTTTCCTATTATTCAAAAATTTCTTTTTCCAAAATTTACTAAATTTTTTAAACCATTACTTTTTAAAAAAATTTTTTGGGGTCTTTTCTAAAGCTTACGTCATTTTTTTTATTCTTTTATTTTTTTTTTAAAAATATTTTTTTTTATGTTATTTTTTTTGGGCCTTTAACCCCCTTAATCCTTTTAAAAAAATTTTTGAAAAATTTGGGGGGTTTTGGGTCCCCCCAAAAAAACCCCCCTTTTTTTTCTAAAGATTTTTCATTTTTTTTTTTTAAATCATAAATTACCAACCCCTCATTGTTTTTTTTTTTTGTTTTTTTTTTTTTTCATTTCTTCTTTTTTTCTTCCACAACTCTTCTCTAAAACCCTCAAGATTAAAATTAATTAAACTTGAAACTCATCAACAAAAAAAACCAAAAAATATGGGAAAAATTTGATACCATAGACTCTCATTTTTTTAAAAATTTTTTAAAAAAAAATAACCTTTGTATTCTTTTACCACCTTAACGCTACCCGGGTAAAAAAGGCTAGTAAAAACGGGGGGCCAAAAAACCCCCCTTTTAAACTTCCCGGGCCTATTTAAAAAAATTTTGGCCCTTTTTTTTTCTGTGTTTAAAAAACAAAACAAATCTTAAAAATTTTAAACCTTTTAAAGTGCTAATTTAAATTTATTTTTTAAATAAACCTTAAACCCCCCATCAATGTACCCACCCGTATCATCGAGGGCCGGGGAAACAGACACGACTTTTACTTTTACCTTTTTTCCTATATAAAAGAAATTTCACCGTAGTCGTAACCTTAAAATCCCAAATATTTTAAAAATTTAACTTTTCGTGGGGGAACCGCCCCCAAAAAAACCCATGCTTTTTTTCCCCCCTAAAAAAAGGGCTGCTGCGTCACCGAAAAAAAATTTTCACAACGCTTGGGTCAATACATTCCAAAAAGTACGACCCTTAACAACGCCCCCCTTGTGTCGGTTGAACCCATGGGGGGGTTTTTAAAAGCTTTGGCAAAATAAAGAAAAATAAAATTCACAAGTTTTTTACCCCCTTTTTTTAAACTCCTAGAAAAAAATTTTGGTTTTAAAAAACCAAAACATCCTTTTTTAAAAATTTTTTAAAACGCCTTTTTAAACTTTTTTATATTTTGTATCAGTTTCCCAATTTTTTCAGAAAAACCCCCCTTTTTTTATTTAATTTTAAAAAAATATGTATTATTAAAAATTTTCGGGCGAAAAAAATTTGGGGGTAAAAAAAAACACAATTTCCCTTCCCCTCCCTCAAAAAAAAATTAAACAACCCCTATTTAAAACCTTGTTTTTTGAAACTATTGTTCTTTTTTGGGCAGGGTAATCAAACGGGGAAACATTTCAAAACTTATCCAAAATCATTGCCCTTTTTTCCCTCCCCCGGAAGTTTCAAATCCCCCTTTTGTTTTTTTTTAAAAAAAACTTTTTTGGGGATAACTAAAATTTAAAAATTGAATTAACATTTAAACTCATCAAAAAAAAACCCCCAATATAAATACACAAAATTTTATGTTTCATATGATTTTTTTTGGGATCGAATAACAAAAAATAAAAATTTTAAATCTGTAAAAAAAAAAAAAACCCCTTTAAACCCCTATACTGGTTTTTACCAATCTATAAAAAAATCGGGGGGTTTTAAAATTCAACAAACCTACCAAAGTTTGACCCCTTTTACCTTACTTCTTTAAAACCAATTTTTTAAAATTTCAACAATTTAATATCTCAAAAACCTTGTTTTTTTCATCAAAATTTTTTCATCGGGTTTTTTAAAATTTATATAGCCTGCTCAAACTTTTTCACAAGATAACAAAAATATGACCTTTTCATCTAAAAAAAAAAGGGGCATAAAATTACGGGTTAATTACCCCCTTTGGGGAACCACAATTTAAAAAACACATTTAAAAATTTGCTGTTAACCCTTAACCCCTAAATTTTCATTCATTTGTTTTTTAACATACCCCTACTGTTTAAAACATCCCCCTTTTTTTAAATTTTTTTTTATAAATTTCACACCCAAAAAATTTCCCTAATTTTTAAAAATTTTAATCCTAAACCCCCATTAAAATTTTTTTAACCATTTACATCTAAAATTTTTTTAATAAAAATTTCACCCTAAAAAAAAATTAACCCTTTTTAATCTAACCAAAAAATTTTTTTCAAAATTTTTTTTAAATTTATCGTATTCCCTCAATGTCTTCAAAAAAAAATTTACAAACGCTAACAAATTACCCCATTTTACCTTAATTCTTTCCAAAACAAAACAAATTTTAAAATTAAAAAAAAAACTCCTAAAACCCTCATTGGGGAAATTAAAATTTCCTCAAACCCAAATTTAAAAATCCCAAATTTAAAAAGACTTTTCTCACAAAACCTTTTTTTTGTAATTTACAAAAATGAAAAATCTATTATTATTAATATTATAAATTCTTTTCGAAAATTTTCATAGCATTTCAAGTAAATTTGTAACTTTTTAAAAAAACAAAAATTTACATTAAATAAACCTTCTCTAATTTAAACCAACAACCCTTCAATCTTTTTTTTTCCCTTTTTTACAATATTTAAAACCCCCCATGACAACTTTTCACGGGAAACGCACTGTAAACTACATATGGGCCGTTAAACCCACACAAACCAAAGTTCACAGCATGGGGTTTTTATTATTTTATTCACTTTGGGGTTTTAAATTTTTAACTTCATCAATTTTAAATTTGTATACTATATCGGGTTAAATTTCCCACCAATTTTTTTGAATTTTCCCCCCAAAAATTTATTTTAATTTGGCGGGAAATTTTTTAATAAATTTAGCATTGGGGAAATTAAATTTTTCATTTAAAATTTTATTTGTTAAAAAATTCATATCGTCTGAACCATAAAGTTTAAATTATAATTTTTGTGTCACCTTTAATTTAAACCACATGTACGTTTGGACAATATCATTTTTATAATAAAAAAAAAACCCACTTTATCTTTTCTTTCCCGGGGCCAAACAGAAATTCAAATAAAAAATTACTTTTCCTTAACCACAGTCAAAAACAAAAAAATTTTTATTCTATTTAGCTATAACAAATTAAAAGGAAAAAATTTTTTTCGTCATCGTGATGTCACGGGTGTAAAATTAATTTTTACATTAATTAAAAGTGTTACTTCACTCTACCCCCCGGGGTAAGCAATTACAATTTATCATATTCCCTAGCCGCCGGGCAATATTGCAAATTTTTTTCCAAACAATACCCCTAAAACCGCCCCAACCCACAGTGCCCGGCAAAAATGCATCCCACAAAGACTCCTCTTTTCTTTTACCCAAGGGGGTAAATTTTTTTAATTTTTCGGGTTCCCAGTTTTGCGATATAAAACCTTCCCTTTATTGCTGTATTTAAATTGTAAAAAAAAAATAAAAATAAAAAAGGAAATATTGCTTATTATTATTTTTTGATTAGTAAAATTTTATAATTCACAATTGGGGGGGGCTCCACGGGCTATGGGGGGGTACACCCCTTCCCCCCACTTCCAGTTTGGGAGGGGGGCCCCGGTACATCCTCCCGGGCCACAGTCTTCCCCCCCCTGCAGCCTCATCCGCTCACGGCACCCCCCCCAAAAAGGGGGGAATTTCCCCCTTCCCCAAATTTTCACAATGTGAAGGGCCCTACCCAATAAAAAAGGTTAAACCCCCGGGAAAGGGCGGGGAAATCACTTGCGGGGCATACCAAAAAAGGGGCTAGATCTCAATCCAATACCTCCCCACCCCACCGGGCCTCTTACCTAAGCCAAGGGCCCCCCCCCGAAAACCTCATAACCCCCCCTCACCCCCCCCTTTTTGGGGGTTTCCCCCCCCCAACGAGGGTCTTTCCGAGGGATTACTTTCCATAACCACAACTGGCAATTGACTGGGGAAAGTTTGTTACTGTCCCCTGGGCAATTTTTTTTTCCCCCTTTCCCCTTTTTTACCGCACTGTCAACTCGAAAAACCCCCCCCCTTCAATCGCAAAGGGGGCTTTTTTGTTTTTTTTATCCCAAGGGGGCATTCTTTCATCTACTCACCCCGACAAGCAAATCCACCCCCTTTCATTCCATTCCGGGCAAAGAATCAATCCATTCTTTCAACCCCCAGAATTTTTTCCCCCTACCTTAACCTTTTTTGGGCTTTTCAGCCACAAACTTTTTCCTGTGCGGGATTGAATTACTCACCAAACAAAAAGGCACTAACCCCCACAACATTTTTTTGGGTTTTTTACTTCCACCTTTTCCGACCACAACCCCTCCCTCCAGGGGGGTCCTGGGGCCCTTTGGGGGGTTCCCCCCACATTTTGTTCTTCCTCGGGGCTTTTTTTAAATGTCCCCATATATATCACGACCTTCCTAAAACCCTTCCACATTCCCCACTCTACTAAGGATTTTCGGGTAAGGGGGGGTCGATTGTTTGAGGCCCCCCATTTCACGCCCAACTACGCCTCACACAGCACACTATATGATGTTCAATACCCTTCCCACTCCCCCTAAAGACCAATTGCAAACACTCAAAAAACAAAACAAACATACAAAAATTAAAAATCCCCAAAAAAGATAAAAAATTTTAAAATAAAATCCCAGCCATTTCCTACAACAATCTTAAAGTTTTCCCCTGCAAAATTTCCCTTTTTAAAAGGGCTGATAGCTACAAGTAAAAACACGGTTTTAATATAAATAAATACATCCTTTTTTAAATAAAAAATTAATACCCTTTGGGCCCACAATAATTTTCCTAATTTAAATTTGGGTTACAGCTCGTTTTTCAACTCTTTTAAACCCCCCAAAACCCTTTAAAAAATTAAACCCCACCCCCGTCACCATGGGAAACCCCCCTAAAGCCGCCCAACTCTTGTTTGCCCCTGCCCACACCCAAATTTTAAACAGTCAAGTAACTCAGGGAAAAAAAATTTCCTTTGGCTTCCACCCTTATCCTCATCCAGTTTCCGGGGGATTTACTTCGGGACCTCAAACCCCCCCAAAAACCACTCCCCACTAGGGGTTGGGGACACGACACCTCAACGGGGTTTATCTTGCGGGTTCACACCCCCCCAAAACCCGGTTTTTATCACCCCAAAAACAAAAATCTCCCCCATTTAAAAAAAATTCCTTTTTTTATAGGGCCTACACAAAACCCAAAACCCCCCCATTCCCCCAAAAATTTTCAACACTACTAAAAAGGGGGCTGGGCAAGGGCCCCCCATTTTTTCCTAAAAAAAATTTTATATAAAACCCCTTATATAATAAAAAATAATTTTCCCCCCCTTTCCCCTTTTTAAAATTTAAGTCCAACATTTACTTATTTTTTTTCCACCCAGGGGGGACACCTCCCTTTTTCTCAGGGACCGTTTTGGGGTTTAAAGGGTCCCCCAAACTTCTCTAAACTAACCGCCGGGGCCCCACCCCCCTGTAACATCAGTAGAAACCGGTATACCCCCCCCGCCTTTCTCGGTCATCTAGCAAATTAAAATTCACTCTACCAATAGAGTGAAAAACTCCCCCCAGTATTGGTTTCTACGAACAATATTTTACATAATACCCCCCCCCCTTTTCCCCCATCCCGGGGGTTTTTGTTTAATCTGGGGGGGCCCCATAAAAAAACCTTCGTCTTTCATTCGCCATTTGGGGGTAACTTGACCTATTTTTAAAATTTTTAAATATTGCCTCACAAAATTTTTAAAAATTATAATTGGGGCTCTCCCGGGTTTATTTTTCCAAAACCCCCATCCACACTATTGGGGGGGGATTAATTCAATAAAACCAAAACCCCCAGTTTTGTTCAAAAAACTCTTTTCTATTATTATTATTTTATTTTTTCACTTTATAAAAAAGGGGAAAAAAAAAGCATTACAAACCCCCATTCGGGGGAAATTCCCAAAAACCCACACTCCTTTTTTGTTTTCCCAAAATCACACCTCATCCTTAACCCTTTCCAAAAAAAATTTTTAAAACCTTTTAAATAACTCCAATTATCACCCACTATTTTTTAACCATGAACCTCAATGGTCTCATATTTCCGTTTTATCATTTCCATATCACAATTGTACAAATTTAAAAATTTTAAACCTTTAACCCCTGGAGCTAAAAAATACAACAAACTTTAAACCCTTTAAATTTTCTAACAAATTTTAAATTTAACACCTTTTTAAACTTTTTCGCTCAATTGGGTAGTTTTTTTCCCAAAATTGCTCTTTAAAATCTTCAAAAAAAAAAATTTAATTTTCTATAAAAAACCTAATAAAACCCTCAGTAAATAATCCAACATTACTTTTCAAAAATATTTTTTTCAACATTTTTCACAAACCAATATAAATATAAATTATTGTTTACAATAAAGATTTAATTACTCAAAAAAGTTTTAAAAGATAATTTTTAAATACCAACTTTTTTAATGGGTACCCTTTCACCCCCATACATAAACCTTTAAAAAATTGCATTCTTTTCTCACATAAAACATTATTTTATTATATTACTATTTTAAAAAATTTTAAAACCTAAAATGGGTGATTTATTTAAAATTAAAAAAAAGCAGTTTTTTTTTAGACTTTTTTTGAAAATGCCATGGTTTTGTGACTGGGCCTACTTTTTAAAATTTTTACTTTAAATCAATAAAAATCATTTTCTTTCCGGGTCTTTAAAACAAACAAAAAATCGAGGGATTTAAACTTTAACTTTAAAAAAAACTGATCAAACTGTTTTGTTTCTTTTTCATTTTTTTAAAAATTTTTTAAAACAAAAAATAAAAACTATTACTTTTTTTGCATAAAATTTTTTTAATAGATTAAAACAAATGAAAAAAACCCAACTGAAAAAAACCCCAAATTCAAAAATTATTTATTCTTTCCATCAAATAGGCTTTTCAGACAAAATTTTTCAAATTTTTCTACTATCACTCAAAACCCTTTTCTTTTTATTAAATTTTATCAAAAATATATTTTACAAGTTTTTTTTTTTTTCCAATTTTGAAAATTTCCTTTAACGCATTAGGCCAAAACTTTTTATTTTCTAACATTTTTCTTTTTTAAAAATAATTTAACTTAACCAAGTAAATTTTTTCAAAAAAAAATTTTTTAAAGATTTTTATATTTCGCCCATAACCAAAACACACCACATTCAATACAAAATACCAAATATTTCCACAAAAAATAAATTTTTTATGAAAAAATCTTGGGAAATTAAAAACAAATAATTTTAAAAACCAACTCAAAAAAAAAAAAAAATAATTTTATTGAAATCCCCATTACACAAACCAAACATTTTTTCTACATCGCTGTTTTATTTTTCCCCCATAAAAAAAAACCTATTTTACAAATAATTTTGGTACGATCCTTTCCTTCACTTTTTAAAACCAAAATAAACCCAAAATTTTTCCAATTTTCCCCCAATTTCGAAAAAATTTTTAAATTTACAAACTATTCAAATTATCCAAAC
Organism: Pycnopodia helianthoides; assembly: GCA_032158295.1. NCBI lineage: Eukaryota > Metazoa > Echinodermata > Asteroidea > Forcipulatida > Asteriidae > Pycnopodia > Pycnopodia helianthoides. Next base: position 144 of record JASTWB010000654.1, on the reverse strand, counting down.
CCCTCTTTTATTTTTTAACTTTGCTAGAAAGGGGGCATAATTTAAATTTAAAACCCCAAATCACTACATTTCATCACAAAAAAAATCCATTATCCACCAAATCAAAAAACTTGTTCCTAAAACCCCAATTCCCCACCCCTAACA
>JASTWB010000653.1:0-11738 GCA_032158295.1 Pycnopodia helianthoides | reverse complement strand
AGATGAAATTCTAGGCCTGCGTTGGACTAATCTCATGTGGCAAGGTAATTAAATTCTTTCAAATTTCAGAGGCTGAGAATGTATGTGCTTTCCAAACAACGCAAACTAGAATACACAATGATATTTTCATGTTTTAATGTTTAAAAGATATTTACCTTTTACTGGAGAGGGCATCATTTCGCAGATCTCAGACATCTATTTTTTGACGGGTAGATCTCTTTGGAGATGGCAAGTCTCAGCTGTACGCAAACAAACAAAAACAATAAAGTTTCTTTTTTTGTGATGGAGGTGACATGTTATCACAAGATAAGTTTTCCCTCCACTAGTGTCCATTTATGTAACTTACACTTATTATTTCAATCTGGAAGTGATGCAACGTTATAGAGTTTTAGTTAAACAATGGTTTTGTCAGGAAAAATTTCTATAGGATGTTATCTGACATGTGCATCTTGGAAAAATACAGTGGGCATCTCACACATGTCCATTAAATTTTGGTGACAGAGCTCACTTAAACAAAAAGGTTGATTAACACTTGACTCCATGTTTTTCAAATGGAAGTGCCCTTGCCCTCTCAAAGATGAAATTCTAGGCCTGTGTTGGACAAATCTCATGTGGCAAGGTTTTGTGATTTTTTCAAATTTCAGAGGCTGAGAATGTATGTGCTTTCAAAACAACGGGAACATGAATATACAATATTTTTGTCATGTTTTAATGTTTAAACCCTGCGCTGCAGTATCGCGCAGTCATCGACTGTACCGTTGTAAACAAATTTTGTTTACTCATTAACGGTACAGTCAAAAATCACGGTTTTTTTAAGTTCCTCAATGGACCATAGCTGGATAGCACTATAACCAGCAGAATTAGCTTGGGGTGAGTCTTCGACCTACAGTCACCTTTAATTTCGAAGCCCCATAGAATTCCCCTGAGGCCCAAGGAATTCCCCTGAGGCTATCCCTAACCCCATAAACACGATCCAAGGCCTTAGATCTAGCCGCTGTTACTTGGGGGCAATCAATCATCCTGTCACTGTTCCAGACATCAGGCAGACACCAGGTGCAGGTTGTGGTTTCGGGTTGGCCAAGTAAATAAGATACCTTGTTTCTCAGAAGACTGGTAAGCACTGGAAAGCAGTGCCAAAAAAAAAAAAAAAAATGAAAAAAAAAATGATTTTGGTAACATTTTTTTTTTTTTGCAACTGAGTGTGCTTACCATCCAGGGACATTGTTTTGCATTTTTTTTTCTTCTGGGGATTCAGTTAACGTTTCTGAGTCTAATGATACCATGTTAGAAGAGTTTGTGAGCAGCCAAAATAGTTTTACAAGCAATTTCACACCGTACGGTAGCGGACCGTGCGATGTTGTAACGGTGTAATTTTGATGGATTTGGGTAAAAATTCGTTTTTTGTTTCAACTGAGTGTGCTTACCCACTATGAACATTTTTTTCATTTTTTTTTGTTGTTCTTGGGATTCAGTGAACGTTTCTGAGTCTAATGATACCATGTTAGAAGAGTTTGTGAGCAGCCAAAATAGTTTTACACGCAATTTCACACCGTACGGTAGCGGACCGTGCGATAGTGTAACGGTGTGATTTTGATGGATTTGGGCAAAAATTAGGGGTTTTTTGTTTCAACTGAGTGTGCTTACCCCCTATGAACATTTTGTTTGCATTTTTTTTTGTTCTTGGGATTCAGTTACGTTTCTGAGTCTAATGATACCATGTTAGAAGAGTTTGTGAGCAGCCAAAATAGTTTTACACGCAATTTCACATGGTACTGCAGCAAACAGTGCGATAGTGTAACGGTGTGATTTTGATGGATTTGGGTAAAAAATTAAACAAAAATGGATTTTTCACTTTTTTTGATTTTTTTTTTTTTCTTGGGATTGAGTGAACGATTCTGAGTCTAATGGTACCATGTTAGAAGAGTTTGTGAGCAGCCAAATTAGTGTTATGCGCAATTTCACACCGTACTGCAGATGACTGTGCGATGGCGGGACGGACGCTTTCAAGGTCATAGTGCAGCGGAGGGTTAAAAAGAATTTACACCTTGGAATAGGCTACCTAGATAGATGGCGCTTCCCTCCACTATTCTTTCAATTATGTAACTTCCACTTGTTATTTCAAGCTGGAAGAGATGCCACATTATAGAGTTTTAGTTAAACAATGCTTTTGTCAGGCAAATTGCTATAGGATTTTTTCAGACATGTGCATCTTGGAAAAATAAAGTGGACCTCTCACACATGTCCATTAAATTTTGGTGACAGAGCTCACCTTTTAATAAAAAAAGTTTATTAACACTTGATTAAATTTTTTGTGATGGAAGTGCCCTTGCCCTCTCAATGATGTAATTCCAGGCCTGTGTTGGACAAATCTCAAGTGGCAAGGTACTGTGGAATACTTCAAATTTCAAAGGCTGAGAATGTATGTGCTTTCCAAACAACGCGAACATGAATATACAATAATTTTGTCATATTTTAATGTTTAAAAAGAATATACACCTTGGAAAAGTCTACCTAGATAGATGGCGCTTTATAAAAGCTTGCTATTATTTATTATTACCTTTTACTGGAGAGGGCATCATTTTGCAGATCTCAGACATCTACTTGTTGACGGGTAGATCTCTTTGGAGATGGCAAGTCTCAGCTGTACACAAAGAACAAAAAACAATAAAATTACATTTTTTGTACAGGAGGTGATACATTAACACAAGATGATAACTTTTCCTTCCACTATTCTTCCATTTATATAACTTACACTTGTTATTTCAAGCTGGAAGTGATGCCACATCATAGAAGTTTAGTGAACACATGTCCATTAAATTTTGGTGACAGAGCTTACCTTTTAATAAAAAAAGTTTATTAACACTTGATTTAATTTTTTACAAATGAAAATGCCCTTGACCTCTCAAAGATGGAATTCCAGGCCTGTGTTAGACAAATCTCATTTGGCAAGGTACTGTGGAATACTTCAAATTTCTGAGGCTGTATATGTATGAGCTTTACAAGCAACGAGAACATGAATACACAATACAATTTTCATGTTTTAATGTTTAAAAGGAATCTACCTTTTACTGGAGAGGGCATCATTTTGCAGATCTCAAACATCTACATGTTGACAGGTAGATCTCTCAGCTGTACACAAAAAATATAAAAAAAAGTGACATTTTTTGTGATGGAGATGATACATTATCACAAGATGATAACTTTTCCCTCAACTATTCTTGCATTTATGCAACTTCTACTTGTTTTTTCAATCTGGAAGTGATGCAACGTTATAGAATTTTAGTTCAACAATGCCTTTGTCAGGGAAATTGCTATAGAATAGTATCTTACATGTGCATAATGGAAAATTTCCACTGCCCTCAAACAAAGGTTTAACACTTGATTTCATATTTTTTCAAATGGAAGTGCCCTTTGCAAAATGAAAATGCCCTTGCCCTCTCAAAGATGAAATTCTAGGCCTGTGTTGGACAAATCTCATCTGGCAAGGTACTGTGGAATACTTCAAATTTCAGAGGCTGAGAATGTATGAGCTTTCCAAACAACGCGAACATGAATATATACAATAATATTTTCATGTTTCAATGTTTAAAAGTAATTTACCTTTTACTGGAGAGGGCATCATTTTGCAGATCTCAGACATCTATTTTTTTGACGGGTAGATCTCTTTGGAGATGGCAAGTCTCAGCTGTACACATGAAAAAATAAAAATAAATAAAGTGACATTTTTTTGTGATGGAGGTGGTACATTATGACAAGATGATAACTTTTCTTCCCTCCACTAGTCTTCCATTTGTGTAACTTACACTTGTTTTTTCAAGCTGGGAGTGATGCAACCATATAGAGTTTTAGTTAAACAATGCTTTTGTCAGGCAAATTGCTATATGATGTTATCTGACATGTGCACCTTAAAAAAAATACAGTGGGCCTCTCACACATGTCCATTAAATTTTGGTGACAGAGCTCACTTAAAAATAAAAAGTTGATTAACACTTGACTTCATGTTTTTCAAATGTAAGTGCCCTTTGCATAATGAAAATGCCATTTGCCCTCTCAAAGATGAAATTCCAAGCCTGTGTTGGACAAATCTCATGCGGCAAAGGTACTATGGAATCCTTCAAATTTCAGAGGCTGAGAATATATGTGCTTTCCAAGCAACGCAAACATGAATTTATGCAATAATATTTTCATGTATTACTTTTTTAAAACAAATTTTGCGCCTCGAGCACTCTGCAGAGTGGATTCGGCGCATTTATAAATCATATTTATTAGTATTTATTATTAAATTTACCTTTTACTGGAGAGGGCATCATTTTGCAGATCTCAGACATCTACTTGTTGGCGGGTAGATCTCTTTGGAGATGGCAAGTCTCAGCTGTACACAAAACAATAAAGTGACATTTTTTTGTGATGGAGGTGATACATTATATCAAGATGATAACTTTTCCCTCCACTATTCTTCCATTTATATAACTTACACTTGTTATTTCAAGTGGGAAGTGATGCCACATCCTAGAATTTTAGTGAAACAATGCTTTTGTCAGGCAAATTATTAAAGGATGTTATCTGACATGTGCATCTTGGAAAATTACAGTGGGGCTCTCACACATGTCCATTAAATGTCGGTGACAGAGCTCACCTTTAAAAAAAAGATTTAATACTGGTTCTCATGTTTTTCAAATGAAAATGCCCTTGCCCTCTCAAAGATGAAATTCTAGCCTGTGTTGGACAAATCTCCACGTGGCAAGGTACTGTAAATTCCTTCAAATTTTGGTGACAGAGCTCACTTAAACAAAAAGGTTGATTAACACTTGACTCCATGTTTTTCAAATCGAAGTGCCCTTGTGTCGTATCCCGTAACATTACATAATAAGGCTATTCATTATAAATAGTTTTCCAAGTGACCAGATATTCACTGGACTGTAAAAAGTGTATATAAAGGAACGTGGTAGTAATAAAAGTGGTGGAAGTCTATCCAGAGCTCTGCGAAGTATTTCTGTGTATGTCTACTGAATACAACAATTGGCGACGAAGAAAGTCGAACTTCTAGCGACATGGCCTCAGGAGGGTTTCAAAGCCTACTTCAACCCCCTCCATTCCTACAAGAACCGGGTGATCCTCCAGTTCCGTGGAAACATTGGGTTTCCCTTTTCAAAACCTACTCGATAGCGGGTTTGGGGGAGATGAAGAGTTCAGCCAAACACGCCAGAGAGCATTACTGCTACATTGCCAAAGGGGTAGAAGGCCACTGAATTTTCTACACTTTGCCGGACTGTGATGAAACTCCATTCAAAGGAACAACCCTTTTCGAGTTGACACTCCAGACGTTACAGAAACAATTTCAGCCGTCAATTAACTTCGTCGCTGAAAGGTACAGATTCCGGCAACGGTCGCAGCAGATTTGGTGAGACAATTGACAGTTACTTAGCGGCCCTACGAGAACTTGCAATAACATGCGAGTTTGAACAGTTTACTGATCAAATGTTACGTGATCAAATTGTTGAAAAGACAAACAGTAACAAATTTCGAAAAGATTACTGATGGAAAAAAATTTAAACACTTTCCAAAGCCAGAGAAGTCGCTCACCGAGTTGAAAATGCTGTACGCGAATCAAGGGCGTTGTCAAAGGGGACTGATAGCAACTCTACCGTACCAGTCAACCGAGTCAAGCAGACAAAGAAGTTTACGCCACACCCGAATACCAGTCCGAATTTTTCTGCAGCGCATCAGAGCACAGCGCAACGAAACTGTTACAGATGTGGTTCTGCGCAACACCTAGCCAATGACCCGTCCTGCCCCGCCAAAGATAAATCATGCAACAAGTGCCAACAGAGTTGGGCATTTCAGCAGCGTCTGTCGCGCAACTACGAAGGCCACTACGAAGCCGCAGGCGACAGGCAGAAACGGGGACGGACCAGCATAGCAGGTTCACCAAGTGATGGATGAGGACGACAAACTGTAAGTGCTTAATACAGATACAATAGTTAGTAGTTCAGAGCCAGTAAGCTGTAAAGTCGAAATTGAATGGTGTACTACTGCCTCTATTGGTAGATACAGGCTCTGCTGTGACCATACTTACGAAGAGAGACATTTGAGAAAACATTTCTTACTTGATGCACTATCAACCCCCAAACGAACATCAACCTTTTCTTCGTTTACGAAGCATACAATTAAGATTGCTGGATGTTTCAAATGTACAGTAAAGTTTGGGAAGTACTTTGATTGTAACTAATGTATACTTAGTTGACCTTGGTACTGATATAATGGGTAGAGATTTGATACAAGCTCTTAACATAAACATTGATAGTGGTAACATTATCTTGTAATAAGCTAGACACGGATAAAGTTGAGCAAAAAAAGGTGAAATCGCAAATTGTACATGAGTATGAGCAATTGTTCACTAATTTTGAGGAGATGCCGAGTGTGAAGGTTTTATCCATAAAGTGAAAGTTGACAGTAATAAGTTCACACCGGTCAGTCAAAGTTACGAAGATTGCCTTTTGAGGCATAGAGAAAAAGTATCTGCGAATTGGCAAATCTTGAGAAGCAAGGTGTAATTAAAAAAAGTAGATTCATAAATGGGTATCCCTATTGAGTAGTGGAAGAAAAGCCGTGCTGTACGAATTTGTGTAGATTTACGGAAGTAAACAAGGCAATTATGACAAATCCCCATTGCAAAATTGATAAAATTTTTTTGTGATTTGCAAATTTTCTGGTATTTTCACAGTTAGATTTAGCCCGCTTACCATCAATTCCCCGTTACTTAAAGAGTAAAAGACCCTCACTACTTTTTTGCCATAAAGGCTTTTTCCCGTATAAACAAATGTGTTTTGGCCCCAGCATTGCCCCCATCTGCATTTCAAAAGTGATGAGTGTAGTTTTTAATGGGTTGTAGGTGTCAGTATTATTTTGGACATGTAATCTTTTTTGGTAAAAATCAGGCAGAACATGATAAAAATCTGAGGAATGTGTTAACCCGGTTACAGAAGTTTGGTCAAACTAAACTCAGAAAAAAATGTTTTTTTAAAAGTCAAGCCTAAATTTCCTTTGGGCCCTACGTCAGTGCTAATGGTGTTAACCCCGATATTTCCATCTTTGTTGAATGCTAAATTTCCCTCTGACAAAAGTCATTGGTCATTTTGGGACTAGCAGGATATTTTGAAAAAGTATTTTTCCTCACTTGAAATCTTGTCGAACCTAAGATCTTTATCAGTTTAAATAAAAGATTTAAATGGAAAACGTGCTGCTCGCAGGTTTTGTGAAGTAAGGACAAAAAATTGTAAAAGTCCTTGCTTAGCCATGTATGCCAGATCTTGAGCAATTGTTCCCAAGATGCATTGATTAAACGGAAAAAAAAAAAAAAATTCACAGTTGAATGTGCAAGTCGAACATTGTCTGATGCTAAAAAAGAAATATTCGTGGGCGAAAAAAAGAAGCTCTGGCTTTGTGTGTGGGCATGTGAAAAAAAGGAAACTTTCCCTGGGGGGGAAAAAAGTTCATGCTAAAAACTGATCCCAAGCCTTGTTACTTTACTCAGTAAAGGTTCGAGTAGACAAACAATGAAAATTTTCCCAGAGGGTCAGTAGACTAATGAAAACAATTAGATGTTGTGTCAAATTGGCGATGAAAACAAAGCGTGATGATTTCGAGAGCCTTTAAGGTGATGAAACAGAATATGATGTTTAATGAAGTGATATGCCCAAATAGTTCTGAAAAAATGTGGAATGCAAAGTATCACAAGATGAAAAGGCTGTTAACAATACAAGGTACATAATATTTTGAAAAAAGTACATTGTGAATGGGTTGGCCCAAAAAAATTTAGTAAAATTGATCCAAAAGATGCAAAATTTGAAAACCATTTCACTGCGTTAAAGATGAACTACGGTTTGTAAGATTTTTTTAATGAAAGTGTAGAATCATTTTTTCCTAAAAGAGTTACAGGTATTATTGTTAACATAGCTCATGAATCCCCCCAAGGGATAACCGAACCAATTGCCCCAGTGTTTTTTTAAATGGTCGCATATGGACAAGGTTGAATTCTTTGGGCTGAAAAAAAAACCCAAACCCTCATGGAACTGGAAGAAGTTTCACTCAAGCGAGAAGAAAAACATATGCAAAAGTTGGAAGTGTAAAGGTTTAGTTTAATGTCGGTGACGGGGTTGAACAAACCCTAGCAAACGGGCCATAAACCCTTCCCCAGTTTTTTCCTTGGCAAGTCGTCCTGGAAATTTGCGCCTTGCTGCTATCCTCTCGGAAGGACTATCGAGTTTGTTCGTTATTTTGTTTCCGGAAACTTGGCAAAATTCTTCGTTGGATCAGGTGGTACCCCCGGATTCAATTTTTTCCGTTGGATCGTGAATTCATGGGTGGACAAGTAAAAGGGTGGTGGTTTGTGTTTTTATTAAAGGTGGTGTCCCGATGAAAAGAACCTACATTTGACCCCGGAATTTAAAAAACATGTTACAAAGCAGACCTTTTTATTTCCCCCGGAGTTGGTTTATCTACTAGTGCTAATTGGCCCCGGGAAATGTAAATCCGTTTGATCAACTTTCTGTTTATTACGAACAGAAAAAAAAAACCTGGAGCAGCATTTCCCGGGGGATTTCCAAAATTGAAGGGGGGCCCTGCCCAAGTTTTTACCAACTTGTTAGTTGTGCCACTGCCTTGAAATATATTGACATGTTATATACAAAAAGGGTTTATAATTCAAAGCTTAGGGGAAACCCTTGCAAATATGGTGCTTTTAAATTTCCCACTCCCTAAAAACTGCCGGGAAGCCCCGAAACCTTCTGCAAGGGAGTGAGCCAAGAGCGACTTAAAGGGTTTTGCTGCACGGACGGGGTATGTTTTTTTAAAAAGTTCAGCTGATTTGATGAAGCCTGACGAAACATGGAGTCAAAATTTTGGGGGATTTATGCTTTTCCAAAGAAAGGGAAGGGGTTTCCCCTATGACAAACCCGGGTTTTGCGGTTTTTGTCCGAAACTTTTGCAAAGGAGAAGCTTTAGATGGCGAGCCCCGATCAAACAGCCAAATACGCCGTTCAAAAAGGAAACCCGGGAAAGCAAAAACTAGGTTTCCAATCTCGAAGTGGGAAACTCCCGGATAATTCGGGGGAATTGGAAAAGGTTTCCCAAAAAAATTTAAAGGGTACAAAAAAGAAAAAGCACCCCCGGCGTAAAAAAACTTGGTAATGAAAGACTTTTTTCACGTTTGATCGTCCAAAAAATCGTTTCCGGAATGGTTTAAAAAGCTCCTCCCATTTGAAATAAAATCACGAACTCGTCGGTCCTAGTCAGCTAAAATCAAAAAGGGGTGGACCAGAGGCTCACCCCAGTTTCAGTTTGTAAGATTTTTTATGAATATTTTATGTAAAATTTTTAATTGGTCTTTTAAAATTTTCCATGTTCCAATGTTTTTAAAAAAGACCATCATTCCGTGCCAAAAACGTTACCAGTTATTTCCTTTAAGATACCTCCGTGCTCTAACTTCAATTTTTTTGAAGTGCCTTTAAACTTTAATTAGAAATTAACAATCTGTGCCCCCTAAATTTGACCCTTTCCCGTTTTGGGACCAAAAAAGGCAGTTGACGAGCAGTTTTAGGTTTTTATTCAGAGCTCTCGTTTCGATAAAAAGCCCAAAATATTTCAGGATTTTTTTGGTTTAGTTGGGTTTAACACCCTAATTCCTTTTTAAAATTTTTGATAAATTATAACTTTGAATTTTAAAAACCTTTTTTGTGTCGTTGGTTTTTGTTTTTTTTTGGAAGCCAAGAAGGTTAGAAAAGGTCAAAGTTTTTTAAGTCATTGCCCAAGTACAGGGCGCCAAAGGGGGTATTTTTCTCCCCAAAGCGTACTCAAAAGTTTTGAGATTGTGAAAGAAACTTGTTTAAAAATTTTTTGGTAAAAAATGCGAGACCTACATTAGGTGGATTTTTTTAAGGCGTTCCCTGTTCGTGTGAAGTTAATCATTTTGTTAAAGGTTTCCGGGGCAAAACTTAGAAATAAAAAGTTCAAAAGACTAGGAAATTATTGTAGACTTCGAAGAAAAACCGACAAAGTTAGCCCCTAAATTTAGGTCCGAAGGGGGAAATTTTCGACTCTTTTAAATTTTGGAGTGCAATATCAAACGATTTAAATGGGTGATTGTGATTCCCTTGTTTTGGGAAAGGCCGAAGGTTGTTCTTTTTGAAAAATGAGGATTTTCGTGTAGAAGATTTGCTGGAAAGTTTTTGGGGGTTGTGAGGTATTTGAACTCCGCATTTGGGATGGCAAACCCACGGCGATGACGAAAAAATCAACGTTAGTCGGGATCTAGCTTTAATGGTCGGGCTTGCTTTTGGTAAATTTATATGCTGGGTTTTGAAAAACTAGATTATTATTTGGATGGGAAATTTACCCTGCGAACAGTTTGTTTGAATTAAATGAGATGGTTAGGATATAGGGTCGGGGGACCCAAAAGATCGTATTTTTATCCAGTGAAAAGGGATTTAAAGATTAAATTTTTTTAATTTGTTTTGGGGTTTTTCAAATTTTTTTTATGTTTTTTGTCTCTCTGCATATTGTGGCTATGTTATTTTTTCGTTAATTTTTGCCATGTGGTTTAAGGGTTTTTTTTTTTTTTTTGTAATTTTTAATTTTTTGACTCGCAAGCGAAAGGAATTTCACTTTTTTGTATTTTATGGTGACAATAAACCCAAAAACAAAACAATAAACAAAAAAACAAACTTTTGGATGTTGTTGTTGTTGTTTTTCAGTGCCCGTTTTTACAAAAAAAATTTTTCAATTTGCGAATTGGTCTTGTTTGGTGGAGATAATTTGTAAGGGGTTTCAGTTAACCCCCATATTCATGCTTAACTTTTATGAGTTTTGGGGTTTGATAGAACCGGGGTAACAATCAAGTTTCAATCAACCATGTGAGTTTCAAGAAGAAAACATTTTAATTAATTGTGTGATCCCGTAAAATAAATTGTAAGTAAATCATTGTTTAAATTCAAGAAATTTTATTTATTACCAAATTTGCAATCACAAAAAAGGGCACAAGCCTGTAAATTTAAAAATGGTTTATTTCAAAAATTGTTCAACACAAGAATTGTACGGGAAATAAAAAAACTATCTGTCATTTTTTAGAAATCTGAAAATTCAAAGGAGTTAAAAAAGTGTCCCTTTTTTCCCAAAATGGTTTTTGGTAAAAGTGGCAAATGTTTATCAGTTGTGGTTTTTATTACAGTTTTCCCCCCGACTGTTGTAAAAATAAAAAAGTATTCAAAACAATTGTAATAGCTTTCAGAATGAGAAGCTCCTAATTGTACAAAGAGTCATTTACATCAAAAAGTTTTGTCCCAAGAAATAAAAAAAACCTCCTTGATCTGAGCCCCGCGTTTGGGCAGCTTTTAAGTTTTTGTAAAAATTTAGGCTAGCGTCAGACAATTTTTACTTAATACCAAAAACCGCATCAAAAAATTTTTGGGTTTTTTGGGTCAATGTATTTTATGCCCCAATGTGGATGGAGGTTGATGTGGATTCCTTTGTTGGAAGCTGTAGTGACTAAGAGTGTTCTGTTTTAACCCCTTTCCTCTAGTCTTTGCTTGTTTCTCTGCCTTAATTCGCTGTTGTAGAAGGGAAAATTTTTTCATGCTGTATTTTATCTTCAAAAGGTCATCTAATTTAATCCCATGGGAAAAGTTTAAAAAATAAAGGATGTAAGCTTAGCTTCAAGCCAGTAAATGTTAAAATAGTTTTTT
>JASTWB010000652.1:0-11756 GCA_032158295.1 Pycnopodia helianthoides | reverse complement strand
AATAAAAAACCCAAAAATGAAAAAGTTGCCAAATGGTCATTTTTGAAATTTTTTTTGAAAAAATTTTCAAACCCAAAAAATTTCAAATTTCCCAAAATTAAGGCAAATTTACAGGTTTGTGCAATAAAATGTCATAGTAGCCCGTACCTTAAATTTTGGACCTTAAAAAAAAAAATAAAAAAACGCCCGAAAATTTGAAAAAGTTGACCATGCCCGCATGGTCCTTTTTTATTTTTGCCCAAAATTTCCACCTACAAAACTATAAAAAATTTCAACAAAGGGCAATTTTCAAAGGACTGTAAAATAAAATGTCATCAGTAGTCCCTACTCTATAAATTGGGACCATAAAAAAAATTAAAAATGACCCGAAAATTGAAAAAGTTCCATGCGGGATGGCCCATTTTTTATATTTTTGCCCCAAATTTCAAACCACAAAACTTCAAATTTCTAAAAATAAGGCAAATTTACAGTTTTTGTCCCAAATAAAAGTCTGTATCGTACTTATAAATTTGGGAAAAAAAAAAAATTTTAAAAAAACGACCCAAAAATTGAAAAATTGAACCATTTTTTAAATATTTTTAAAAAAATTTCAACCCCCACAAAACTATAAAAATTTCTCAAAAAAGGCAAATTTACAGGTTTGTCCCAAAAAATTTTATCAGTAGCCGCCCCTTATAAATTTGGGGACCAAAAAAAAAATTAAAAAAATCCCCCGAAAAATTGAAAAAGTTCCACCCCATGGTCCATTTTTTTATATTTTTGCCCAAATTTAAACCACAAAACATCAAAATTCTCAAATAAGCAAATTTAAAAAGGGTTTGTGCAATAAAAGGGCAATAGTCCTACTCTATAATTGGGACATAAAAAAAAAATAAAAATCGCCCAAAATTAAAAAAGTTGACCATGGGGTTTCCATTTTTGTTATTTTGACAGAATTCAAACCCAAAAATTTTAAAAATTTCTAAACAAAGGCAAATTTACAGGTTTGTGCAATAAAATGTCTAGTGCCCCTCTCTATAAATTTGGGACCATAAAAAAAAAAAAAAAAATCGCCCCAAAATTTTTAAAAAAGTTGACCAAGGCCCTTTTTTTTTTTTTTTTTGAAAAAATTTAAACCCCCACAAAACTTCAAAATTTCTAAACAAAAGGGAAATTTTCAAGTGTGCCAATAAATGTCTTCAGAGCCCTTACTCTATAAATTTGGGGGCCATAAAAAAAAATTAAAAACGCCCCAAAATTAAAAAAGTTGCCCAAAAATTTTTTTTTTTTTTTGGAAAAAAATTTAAAACCCCACAAAACTATCAAAATTTCTAAAAACAAAGGCAAATTCAGAGGGGCCCAATAAATGTTTAGTAGTCCGTACTCTATCAATTGGGGGCCCAAAAATAAAAAAAAAAAAAAAAACCCCCAAAAATTTGAAAAGTTGCCATGCCTGGCCCATTTTTTTTTTTTTGAAAAAATTTAAACCCCAAAACTATCAAAATTTCTAACAAGGCAAATTTCAAAGATGTGCCAAAAAAATGTCTTCAGAGTCCGACTCTATCAATTGGGACCATAAAAAAAAAAAAAAATCGCCCGAAAATTAAAAAGTTGACCACCCCGGCATGGTCCATTTTTTTTTTTTTGACCAAAATTTAAAAACCAAAAAACTATAAAAATTTTTTAACTAAGGCAAATTTACAAGTTCCCAAAAAAAAGTCTAGATCCTATTATAAATTGGGCCCATAAAAAAAAAAAAAAAATCCCCCCAAAAATTAAAAAATTTGACCAAGGGGTCCATTTTTTTAATATTTTTGAAAAAATTCAACCCCCAAAACTAAAAAATTTTTCCAAACTAAGGAAATTTTACAGAGTTTGGCAATAAAATGTTCGTGCCTACCTATCAAGGGGGACCAAAAAAAAAAATTAAAAAAATCCCCCGAAAATTGAAAAAGTTGACCATCGGCATGGCCTTTTTTTTAAAATATTTGACCAAAATTTCAACCACAAAACTATCAAAATTTCTCAAACTAAGGCAAATTTAACAGAGTTGTGCCAATAAAATGTCATCAGTAGTCCGTACTCTATCAATTGGGACCATAAAAAAAAAAATAAAAAACGACCCGAAAATTGAAAAAGTTGACCATGCCGCATGGTCCATTTTTATATTTTGACCAAAATTTAAAAACCCACAAAACTATCAAAATTTCTCAACTAAGGCAATTTCAAAGACTGTGCCAATAAAATTTTCATCAGTGGGTCGTACTCTATCAATTGGGACCATAAAAAAAAATAAAAAATCGACCCGAAAATTGAAAAAGTTGACCATGCAGCATGGTCCATTTTTTTATATTTTTGACCAAAATTTCAAACCTACAAAACTATCAAAATTTCTCAAACTAAGGAAAATTTACAGAGATTGTGCCAATAAAATTTTCATCAGTAGCCCCGTACTCTATAAATTTGGGACCAAAAAAAAAAAAAAAAAAATCGCCCAAAAAATTGAAAAAGTTGACCATCCCCGGGCCCAGGGTTTCCATTTTTTTATATTTTTGCCCAAAAATTTAAAACCAAACAAAACTATCAAAATTTTTTCAAACAAAGGGGCAATTTCCAGGGGACTGTGCCAATAAAATGTCTTCAGTAGTCCTTTTACTTTTATAAATTTGGGCCCATAAAAAAAAAAATTTAAAAAAATCGACCCGAAAATTAAAAAAAGTTGACCATCCCGGCATGGCCCTTTTTTTTTTATATTTTTAAAAAAATTTCAAACCACAAAACTACCCAAAATTTCTCAAACTAAGGCAAATTTCCCAGAGCTGGCCAAAAAAATGTCATCAGAAAGTCCGTACTTTTCAATTGGGACCATAAAAAAAAAATTAAAAAATCGACCCGAAAATTGAAAAAGTTGACCAGCGGCATGGTCCATTTTTTTATATTTTTGACCAAAATTTCAAACCACAAAACTATCAAAATTTCTCAAAAAGGCAAAAATTCCATATCTCAAAAAAATTAAAAATCACCGAAATTGAAAGTTGACCGCTTTTATTCCAAATTTCAACCACAAAATCAAAATTTCTAATAAAAGATTAAAATTTGCAAATAAAATAATGCTTTTTTAAATTAACACTAAATTAACAAGAATTACAGCCCAAAATTTCATTCGTACTCTATATTCAAAAAAAAAAATAACTGAAAATTGAAAAATTAAGGTTATTTTTTATTTTGACAATTCAAACCACAAAACTATAAAATTTCTAAAAAAATTACAGATTAATAAATGGTCTCATAATTGAATAAAAATAAAAATAAAAATAAAAATCAGCCAAATTATTTACAAATCCAAATCCAAATATAAATTTTAAACTACAAATTTAAATTTCAAAAGTTTAGCCCAATTCATAAAAAAAAACAATTGACCAAAAAAAATTACACGCCCAAATTAAAATTGCAACAATGACATTATTAATTTTAAACAACATAAACAAATAAAATTCAAAAGCAATTAATTCATAAATATATATCGACCTATAAGGGACAAAAAATTTATATTAACAAAATTTACCAAATATTTTCTAAATCAAACAAAATGCAAAATTAAACTAGCATCAAATGGGCAATAAAATATAACCATTTATAATGGCTAAAAATAAATTTAATTTCCAAAATTAAACAAATCCATTTATTTAGAATTTCAATTTCCAAAAATTCAAATTTCTCAAAAAAAATAAAATTCCAAAAATGAATATCCTCATTATTTTATAAAAAAATTCAACCAAAATTAAAATTCCAACAGGCATTTCAATTTTCAAATTACCAATAAATTAAAAAAAAAAAATCAAATAAAAAGTCATGCCGCACTTTTTTAATTTTAAAAAAAAACAACCAAATAAAATTGCAAGCAGGAATTTAATTTTGCCAAAATTTCAACCTCATAATAAAAAATTAAAAAAAAAAGAATTGAAACAATGCCGAGGTATGGGAAAAAAAATAACACCCCAAATTAAAGTTGCAAAATCATTTATTTTAAAAATTTACAAAATATAAAATTCCATAACTAAAATTACAATCCAATAAAAGTCATATACTTACTAATTGACCATAAAAAAATAAAAAATCAAATAAAATGAAACTTATTTTGAAATCAAAAAAACTACCATAAAATAATGAAATAAATTTTCCCAAAAAATTCAAATCCATCTATCAATTAACAAAAAATTTAAAAATCCAAAAAAAAAGTTCAGGGATTTGTAATATTTGAAAAATTACAAAAAAAAAAATTCTGTACATTTAATTGAAAAATTCATCAGATTCATTTTTTTGGATAAAAAAATAAAAAATCAAATGAAAATTCATGGCATAAATTTTATATTTCCCAAAATTAAACAAAACATCAAAATTTAATAAAATTCATGCAATAAATTTATAAGCATACAAGACAAAAAAAAAATTTAAAACGACCAAATGAAAAAATAATGCATTTTAATTTTGACAAATTAAACCAATAACTTAAATTTCAAATAATTCAAGATTTTAAAAAATTCAAGTTCCAAAATTACATAAAAAAAAATTAAAAAGAAAATTTAAAAGTTCCACCTGTCATTTGTATTATGGCCAAAATTAAAAAATAAAAATCCAAAACTAAATTTCCAAATGGCCATAAATGTTTGCAAATTTCCAATAAAAAATAAAAACAATAAAATTAAAAATACCATCCCGATTTATTTTATAATAAAATTCAAACACAAATTAAATTTCAAACAGGAAATTTAAATTTTAAAAATTTCAATAGCTACTATCAATTTGACATAAATAAAAAAAAAAATAAAAAGGAATTGACATGGATATTATATATCAAAATTAAAAATTAATCAACTAGCAATTTCAAACTTCCAATTTAAATTTAATCCTCTCAATGCATAAATAAAAAAAAAATCGACCAATACAAGCATGGTATTTTTAAATTTGCAAATTAACCTACAAACTACAAAATTTCAAATAAGGAAATTACAACCCATAAATTCAATTTTCCACTATTTACCATAAAAAAATAAAAAACCGAAAATTAAAAACATAATTATTTTTCAAATTTAAACCAAATCAAATAAATTTTACAAATCAAAAATTCAATTCAATACAACAATTAAATCTAAAATGAATAAAAAAAATATGAAAATTGAAAAATTAACCAGTCATTTTTATATTTTGCAAAATTTAAACACAAAAACAATTTTAAACAATAATTAAATTGCAAAAATTTATCATATCGTACCTATCAATGGACCATAAAAAAAAATTAAAAATCACCAAAAAAAGTAACCATCGATTCTTAATATTTTTACCAAAATTAACACAAAACTTCAAATTTCAAATAGGCAAATTTCAGAGTTTGTGCCAATAAAAGTCAAGTTCCACTCTAATTGGGACCATAAAAAAAAAATTAAATCACCAAAATTGAAAAAGTTAACCATGTCATTTTTTTATATTTTACCAAAATTTCAACCACAAAAAAAAATTTCTCAAAAAGCAAATTTCAAATTGGCCAAAAATCCCATTACCTTTTATCAAATTGGAACAAAAAAAAAATAAAATGCCAAAATTGAAAAATTGACCATCAGATGTCATATTTTTAATTAGCCAATTTAAAACTTCAAAAAATTAAAATCCCGAAATTTAAGGACTTGCCAAAAAAAACATTCCTATTATCGTACTTCAAAAAAAATAAAAAAAATCAAAAATTAAAAATTGACAATTGCCACGGGGCAATTTTTATATTAAAAAAATTTAAACCACAAAACTACTAAAATTTTCAACAAGGCAAATTTAAAGATGTGCCAAAAATTCATCATACACCCATCAATTTGGGACCATAAAAAAAAAATTAAAATCCAAAATAAAATTTCCATGCGCATGTCATTTTTTATTTTAACAAAATTTAAACCCAAAATTTAAAATTAAACGAAGGCAATTTAAAGTTGCCAATAAAATGTCATCATAGTCCATTTATAATTGGACCAAAAAAAAAATAAAAATCGACCCAAAATTGAAAAATACATGCAATGTTCTTTTTAATTTTAAATAAAATCAAAACACCAAAAAAAAAATTTCAACGGACCCAAATTTTAAATTGCCATAATGCCAATTCCTTTATAATGCCAAAAAAAAAATTAAAAATCGACCCAAATTGAAAAAGTTGCCATGCAGTGGTCTCATTTTTGTAATTTTACAAAATAAAACTAAAAATGTCCAAAATTTAAATTGGCAAATTTAAACCCTTAAATTTTGACTCGAAATTAAATTGGCCATAAAATAAAAAAAACCAACCGAAATTGAAAAGTTAACCAAAAAATCAAATTAAAATTGACAAAATTAAACCCAAAACACAAATTTTAACAAAGTTAATTCCAAGACTTTCAATTTGTCAAAAAACCATTTTTACAATTGGACCAAAAATAAAAATTACAAAATGCCGAATTAAAAAGTTGACAATAAGCCAATTTTTAAAATTTCCAAAATCAAATTACAAACTGAAAATTTTCAAAAAAACAATTTCAAGACAAAAAATTAAAATTCCAAAATCAAGTCTATCAATAATTTAAAAAATAATAAAAAATAAACTAAAATACAAAAAAATTCCTTTCCATTTAAATGTTTCGACCAAAATTTCAAACACAAAATTCATAAATTTCTCAAACTAAGAAATTTACAGAGTACGGCAAAAAATTCACAGTGCCGAAATCTATCATTGGACCATAAATAAAAAAAAAATTAAAAATCGACCGAAAATAAAATTGCCCAATGGCCTTATTTTTTATATTTTTGCCCAAAAATTCAACCAAAAACATCAAAATTCCAATAAAATTTCAATGGCCAATAAAATATCATAGTCCGACTATCAATGGACTAAAAAAAAATTAAAAATACCGAAAATGAAAAGTTTACATGCCATGAATTACAATTTTTTATAAAAATTCAAAACTACAAAATTAAAAATTAAAAACCTTTTTACAGTTTACATTTTAATTGTTTAAAATTTACCAAAAAAACAAAAATTGAAAAATAACCAAAATTAAAAAATTAAAATCCTTTTTTAAATTTTTGACCAAAATTAAAAAAAACTCAATTTAAATTGCCTTTTCCGATTTTCAATACCAAAATTACAAATTACAAAAAAAAAAATTTAAAAAGGGCCAATTAAAAGTTTCCCATAACCATTTTTAATATTTAAAATAAAAAAAAATAAAATTTCAACCCTGATTTAAAATTCATAAATGTCATTTCATTGCCAATTAAAAAAATAAAAAATCACCCAAAATAAAGGAAACCATGGTCCAATTTTTTTATTTTTAAAATTAAACCCAAAAACATCAAAATTTCAAATCAAATTCAGAGTTTTATAAATTTTTCCCCTCAATTTGGACAAAAAAAAATTTAAAAAATCACCCGAAATTGAAAAAAGTTTTCCCCGCAGGTCCATTTTTTTATTTTTAAAATTTCAAACCACAAAACTAAAAATTTTTAAAAACAAGCAAATTTAAAGATTGCCATAAATGTCCATCTTCAATTGGAAAAATTAATAAAAAAAAAAAAAACCCCAAAAATTGAAAATTCCCAAAGGGCAGGTCCATTTTTTATTTTTTTCAAATTTAAACCCAAAAAAAAATTTTCAAACTAAGGAAATTTTAAACAGAGTTGGCCAAAAATTTCAGTATCCGTACTCTTTTTTCAAACAAAAAAAAATAAAAAAACCAAAATTAAAAAGTTGACGCATGGTCCATTTTTTATTTTAAAATTTAACCCAAAAAAAATTTAAAAAACTTTTTTAAAAAATTTTAAAAATGCCCATATTTACATTTTGGCCCAAAAAAATTTAAAAAAAATCAAAAATTAAAAATTACCATGGTCCATTTTTTTTTTTACCAAATTTCAAACCACAAAATATAAAATTTTTTAAATAAAAAATTTTAAATTTTGCCAATAAAAGTCCATTCTAAATTTTCCATAAAAAAAAAAATAAAACAAAATTGAAAAATTGAAAGAAAAAATTTTTTAAAAAAGGAAAATTTAAAACAGAGTTTGTGCCAAAAAATGTCACAGTAGTCCGTACTCTATCAATTGGGACCATAAAAAAAATTTAAAAATCGACCCGAAAATTGAAAAAGTTGACCAAATGCCCGCATGGTCCATTTTTGTATATTTTGCCCAGAATTTCAAACCCACAAAACTATCAAAATTTCTCAAATTTAAGGCAAATTTACAGAGACTGTGCCAATAAAATGTCATCAGTAGTCCGTACTCTATCAATTGGGACCATAAAAAAAAAAATAAAAAATCGACCGAAAATTGAAAAAGTTGACCATGCAGGCTGGTCCATTTTTTTTTATTTTTGATCAAAATTTCAAACCAAAAACTATCAAAATTTCTCAAACTCAAATTTACAAGTTTGTGCCAATAAATGTCAACAGAGTCCGTACTCTATAAATTTGGGGGACCAAAAAAAAAATTAAAAAATGACCCAAAAAATTTGAAAAAGTTGACCATGCGAGGGTCCATTTTTTATATTTTTGACCAAAATTTAAACCCAAAAAAACTATCAAATTTCTCAAACTAAGCAAATTTACAGGTGTGCCAATTAAAATGTATCGTAGTCGTACTCTTCAATTGGGACCATAAAAAAAAAATTAAAAATCGACCCAAAATTGAAAAAGTTTGACCATGGGCATGGCCCCATTTTTTTAATTTTTGATCAAAATTTCAAACCTACAAAACTATCAAAATTTCTAAACTAAGGCAAATTTACAGAGTGTGCCAATAAATGTCATCAGTAGTCCGTACTCTATCAATTGGGACCAAAAAAAAAATTAAAAAATCGACCAAATAAAAAAAATCGACCGAAAATTGAAAAAGTTGACCATGCCGGCATGGTCCATTTTTTTATTTTTTGACCAAAATTTCAAACCTACAAAACTATCAAATTTCTCAAATAAGGCAAATTTACAGAGTTTGTCCAATAAAATGTCACAGTATTTCCGTACTCTATCAATTGGGACCATAAAAAAAAAATTTAAAAATCCCCCGAAAATTGAAAAAGTTGACCATCCCGGCATGGTCCATTTTTTTATTTTTGACCAAAATTTCAAACCCACAAAAACTATCAAAATTTCTCAAACTAAGGCAAATTTACAGAGTTTGTGCCAATAAAATGTCATAGTAGTCCGTACTCTATCAATTGGGACCAAAAAAAAATTTTAAAAAAACCGACGAAAATTAAAAAAGTTGACCATCCCCGGCATGGTCCATTTTTGTATATTTTTGCCCAAAATTTCAAACCCAAAAAAACTATCAAAATTCTAAAAACTAAGGCAAATTTACAGAGACTGTGCCAATAAAATGTCATCAGTAGTCCGTAACTCTATCAATTGGGACCATAAAAAAAAAATTAAAAAATCAACCCGGGAAAAATTGAAAAAGTTGCCCAAATGCAGCATGGTCCATTTTTTTTATTTTTGAAAAAATTTTTCAAACCACAAAACTATCAAAATTTCTCAAACTAAGGCAAATTTACAGAGTTTGTGCCAATAAAATGTCATCAGTAGTCCGTATTTATAAATTGGGCCCATAAAATAAAAATTAAAAATCGACCCGAAAATTGAAAAGTTGACCATGCAGGCATGGTCCATTTTTTTTATTTTTGACAAAATTTCAACCTACAAAACTATCAAATTTCTCAAACTAAGGCAAATTTACAGAGTTTGTCCCAATAAATGTCATAGTAGTCCGTACTTATCTTTTGGGACCATAAAAAAAAAAATTAAAAAATCGACCCGAAAATTAAAAAAGTTGACCATGGCCGGCATGGCCCCATTTTGTATATTTTTGACCAAAATTTAAAACCCACAAAACTACAAATTTCTCAAACTAAGGCAAATTTACAGAGATTTGTGCCAATAAAATGTCATCAGTAGTCCGTACTCTATCAATTGGGACCATAAAAAAAATTAAAAAATCAACCGAAAATTGAAAAAGTTGACCATCCCGGATGGTTCCATTTTTTTATATTTTTGACCAAAATTTAAAAACCACAAAAACTATCAAAATTTCTCAAACTAAGGCAAATTTACAGAGTTTGTGCCAATAAAATGTAAACAGTAGTCCGTACCCCTATCAATTGGGACCATAAAAAAAAAATTAAAAAAATCAACCGAAAATTGAAAAAGTTGACCATGCCGGCATGGTCCATTTTTGTTATATTTTTGACCAAAATTTCAAACCCCCAAAACTATCAAAATTTCTCAAAATAAGGCAAATTTACAGAGTGTGCCAATAAAATGTCATCAGTAGTCCGTACTCTATAAATTGGGACCATAAAAAAAAATTAAAAATCAACCCGAAAATTGAAAAAGTTGACCATGCGGCATGGCTTTTTTGTATATTTTTGACCAAAATTTTCAAAACCACAAAACTATAAAAATTTCTCAAACTAAGGCAAATTTACAGAGTTTGTGCCAAAAAAAATGTCATCAGTAGTCCGTACTCTATCAATTGGGACCATAAAAAAAAAATTAAAAATCGACCCGAAAATTGAAAAGTTGACCATGCGGTTGGTCATTTTTTATATTTTTGACAAAATTTCAACCCACAAAACTATCAAATTTCTCAAAACTAAGGCAAATTTACAGAGACTGTGCCAATAAAATTTTATCAGTAGTCGTACTCTATCAATTGGGACCATAAAAAAAAAATAAAAAAATCGACCCGAAAATTGAAAAAGTTGACCATGCCGGCATGGTCCATTTTTGTATATTTTTGACCAAAATTTCAAACCCACAAAACTATCAAAATTTCTCAAACTAAGGCAAATTTACAGAGTTTTGCCAATAAAATGTCAACAGTAAAGTCCGTACTCTATCAATTGGGACCGACAAAAAAATATTAAAAAATCAACCTGAAAATTGAAAAAGTGACCTATGCCCGCATGGACCATTTTTGTATATTTTTTGACTAGAATTTCAAACCCACCAAAACTATCAAAATGTTTCTCAACTAAGGCAAATTTACAGAGACTGTGGCCAATAACAATTCATCAGTAGGTCCGTAATCTATCAATTGAGGACCATAAAAAAAAAAAAATAAAAAAAATAAAAAATCAACCCGAAAATTGAAAAAGTATGACCATGCAGGCATGGTCCAATTTTTATAATTTTTTGATAAAATTTCAAAGCCTACAAAACTAACAACATTTCTCAACTAAGTGCAAATTTACAGAGACTGTGCCAATAAAATGTTATCAGTAGTCCGTACATATCAATTGGGACCATAAAAACAAAATTACAAATCAACCTGAAAATTGAAAAAGTTGACCATGCGGCATGGTCCAATTTTTGTATATTTTTGACTAAATTTCAAACCCACAAACCAACAAAATTTCTCAACTAAGGCAAATTTAACAGAGACTGTGCCAATAAAATTCTCAGTAGTCCGTACTCTATCAATTTGGGACCATAACATAAAATAAAAAAAATAAAAAAAATCGACCCGAAAATTGAAAAATTGAACCATGGCAGGCATGGTCCATTTTTTTTCTATTTTTTAGACCAAAATTTCAAACCCACAAAACTATCAAAATTTCTCAAACTAAGGCAAATTTACAGAGACTGTGCCAATAAAATGCCCATCAGTATCCCGTACTCTATAAATTTGGGGCCCAATAAAAAAAAAAATTTTAAAAATCGACCCGAAAATTGAAAAAGTTGACCATGCCCGAAAGGGTCCATTTT
>JASTWB010000651.1:0-11763 GCA_032158295.1 Pycnopodia helianthoides | reverse complement strand
AATTGGAGATAAGATGGCAACAGGGTGATGATGTGAGCACAAGGAGAAGTTTGAGACCAAAGCTTGTTCATGCTCAATTACTTATAGACCCCTTTGCATGCCTCCATTACCAAGGTCAAACAATGGAATGTGTGTGTGTGTGTGTGTGGGGGGGGGGGGGGTTTATGGAAGGGCCCTTGTGGGGTCTCCACAAAGTTTCTCTTTGTTCAACTTGGACCCCATAGAGGAATTCTTTGGAAAAAGAATAACAGAGCAACAAAATTAGGACCCTACAAACCCGATCCGTAATGTTGTGAGTGTGTACATGACATTAAACCGGGGACCTATAACAAAAGATGACAATAGTATCCCTGGTTGGGTGAAGGTCCTCAGATGGAGAGTGTGTACAAAATGGGACCAACAAGTTTCAGTACAAACAAAAAAGGTACAATAGGAGGTCCCTGATTGCAGATGTTTACACATTGGTGTGTGCGTGAGTTTGTAGTGACATTCAAATCGAGGACTTACAACAAATGGGACAATAGGTCCACGTTTGCTATCACCAGGATCACAAAGGAAAACAATGGGGTCCATGTTTGTCAGGACAAAGAGTTGAACAAATAAGGAGGGTCCACGATGGAGGTCATTACACACTTGTGTGTGTGTGAGTTTGTAGTGACATTCAAACCGAGGACTTACAACAAAAGGGACAATAGGTCCACGTTTGCTATCACAAAGGAAAACAATGGGGTCCACGTTTGTCAGGACAAAGAGTTGAACAAAGGGGGTCCACGAATGGAGGTCATTACACACTTTTGTGTGTGTAGTCACTACAACGACTATCGTCCATTGACCTCAGTGAGGGCGCTGTTTGAGCTTGCGGTCCTCATCTTGTCAGATGGGTTCTATTGATGAGCATATAAAAGTGGAGCAATGCTGTTGATGGACACAGCTTGGGATCTTCTTGTACACACCAATCATGGACCTTCTTCAGTTCCGCCATCCCCAAGTAATAACTCATTATGGGAGTAGACTTGGTCATCCTGGAAAATGTCGCTGAAAGTTGATTCAGGAAAAGACTAAGTTCGACAAGTTCAGGGTAGCGGCGGCACCAGACCTGTTAATCTGGGGAGGGGGGCAAGAGGGGGGGGGGCAAACTTAAATTTAGGGGGGGGGGCAAACAAAAATCTATAATGTACTGTATAAGCCTAAAATTCACTCCAGATATAACATTTTGCACTGTGTGAATGTGACGCGTTGTGCGAACTGCGTGTACAATGGCTGCTTGCGGTTTTGGGCAGACAATGCATTTCTATTTATTCTATTTATAGCAAGTTTCCAAGCTTGTACAGATAAATAAATCCACATTTTATTAACATTGCCGGAGATGGAAAGTGTATTGGGCTTTTTTGATGGTGCCAGCTAATTATGATGGATGAAATTGAGTTTATCATTTACAGCGCAAACAACATTGTAACAAATTGGGTGCAATGGTTTGGGATTAAACTAAATTTCCGCCATCGGGGAAAAAACTGGGGGGGGACATCCCCCCCCCATAGCGCCGCCGCTGGTTCAGGGGCAATTGTCGAGACCTGGCTTAATTCCTGGCTGCGTCCAAAATGTACCGCCTTGGTTGCCCCCGCTAGACTGCAGAGTCCTACATCAATGATGTAGGCACGCCAAGAACCTCCTTCTCATAATGCACCAAGATGTTATTCCCCTTCATGTCATTGTGAAGGAAGTTCTTGTCGTGCATAAACTTCAACCCATCGACAATATTGATTGCGATGGTGACCCACGGTCAGAGAGGAGAGTCAGGCACCGTATTCCCGTCACGGCGCGTGGCAAGGATAATGGGACACGTCTCCTGACCTTGGGTCACCAAGGACTTGTATGATGAGAGCATGCTCATTACCCATCACTAGCACGCCGTAAAGCGCTGGGAATGATGCGTGGGTAGAGAGTGCATCCATCGCGCCCTTGCCTCTAGAATGACTGCCTCTCTACCCCCAAATCCAACCTACTTTACGGCAGCGCATGGTGTTTGGTTTATGTACTTTCCCGTATAAAAGTCCCTTTCCGAGGGGATCACCTCTCCTCGCGGTGGTGTTTCCAGCTGTGCAGGGTGTGTCTAAGAGGTTGTTGGGCTATATTGTTTGTACGGTGTGTGTGGAGGAATTGGTGTAGCTGTTTGAGGTACTTGTTAAAACTTTGGG
Organism: Pycnopodia helianthoides; assembly: GCA_032158295.1. Classification (NCBI taxonomy): domain Eukaryota; kingdom Metazoa; phylum Echinodermata; class Asteroidea; order Forcipulatida; family Asteriidae; genus Pycnopodia; species Pycnopodia helianthoides. The sequence continues at coordinate 9,568 of JASTWB010000651.1, read as the reverse complement.
GTAGCAGTATGAGGTGTTAGTTGAGGATTTGGTGTTGTTTGAGGTAATTGTTAAAACTTTGGGGTAGCAGTGTGTGACGTGTTTTAAGGATTTGGTGTAGCTGTGTTAGATGTTTGCGTTACTGGGATTCGTGTGTGAGGTGTTTTGTTGAGTTCTTGGTGTTTGTATGTTGTGGACTTACTGGTGTTTGTGTGTGAGGTGTTCGTTGAGTTCTTGGTGTTTGTATGTGAGGTGTTTGTTGAGTTCTTGGTGTTTGTATGTGAGGTGTTTGTTGAGTTCTTGGTGTTTGTATGTGAGGTGTTTGTTGAGTTACTGGTATTTGTGTGTGAGGTGTTATCATTGGTGTTATATGGCAATGGAGATATATGGTTGTAGGTGGTGGTAGAGGTTTTATACGGAGAAGTCGCGCTGCATGATCCAAGGAAAATAATTCCTTTTTGGTGTTCTTGGTGTTTGTATGTTTGTGGACTTACTGGTGTTTGTGTGTGAGGTGTTTGTTGAGTTCTTGGTGTTTGTATGTGAGGTGTTTGTTGAGTTCTTGGTGTTTGTATGTGAGGTGTTTGTTGAGTTACTGGTGTTTGTATGTGAGGTGTTTGTTGAGTTCTTGGTGTTTGTATGTGAGGTGTTTGTTGAGTTCTTGGTGATTGTATGTGAGGTGTTTGTTGAGTTACTGGTATTTGTGTGTGAGGTGTTTGTTGAGTTCTTGGTGTTTGTATGTGAGGTGTTTGTTGAGTTCTTGGTGTTTGTATGTGAGGTGTTTGTTGAGTTACTGGTATTTGTGTGTGAGGTGTTTGTTGAGTTCTTGGTGTTTGTATGTGAGGTGTTTGTTGAGTTCTTGGTGTTTGTATGTGAGGTGTTTGTTGAGTTTCTGGTATTTGTGTGTGAGGTGTTTGTTGAGTTCTTGGTGTTTGTATGTTTGTGGACTTACTGGTGTTTGTGTGTGAGGTGTTTGTTGAGTTCTTGGTGTTTGTATGTGCGGTGTTTGTTGACTTCTTTGTGTTTGTATGTGAGGTGTTTGTTGACTTACTGGTGTTTGTGTGTGAGGTGTTTGTTGAGTTACTGGTATTTGTGTGTGAGGTGTTATCATTGGTGTTATATGGCAATGGAGATATATGGTTGTAGGTGGTGGTAGAGGTTTTATACGGAGAAGTCGCGCTGCATGATCCAAGGAAAATAATTCCTTTTTGGTGTTCTTGGTGTTTGTATGTTTGTGGACTTACTGGTGTTTGTGTGTGAGGTGTTTGTTGAGTTCTTGGTGTTTGTATGTGAGGTGTTTGTTGAGTTCTTGGTGTTTGTATGTGAGGTGTTTGTTGAGTTACTGGTGTTTGTATGTGAGGTGTTTGTTGAGTTCTTGGTGTTTGTATGTGAGGTGTTTGTTGAGTTCTTGGTGATTGTATGTGAGGTGTTTGTTGAGTTACTGGTATTTGTGTGTGAGGTGTTTGTTGAGTTCTTGGTGTTTGTATGTGAGGTGTTTGTTGAGTTCTTGGTGTTTGTATGTGAGGTGTTTGTTGAGTTTCTGGTATTTGTGTGTGAGGTGTTTGTTGAGTTCTTGGTGTTTGTATGTTTGTGGACTTACTGGTGTTTGTGTGTGAGGTGTTTGTTGAGTTCTTGGTGTTTGTATGTGCGGTGTTTGTTGACTTCTTTGTGTTTGTATGTGAGGTGTTTGTTGACTTACTGGTGTTTGTGTGTGAGGTGTTTGTTGAGTTCTTGGTGTTTGTATCTGAGGTGTTTGTTGAGTTACTGGTGTTACTCTTTGAGACATCGGAGATGTGGGAGATGATGATTGATTTATCATTGGTGTCAGAATGTTATCCGAACACCCCTTTTGGATTGATAGAAGAGTCTGTGAAACTTTATTTCCACTGTGTAATCTAGCTTTGTACTTCCATTGTGTAGCCCAGTAGTTCCCAGTAGCCGTGTAATCCTATTATGCAATTCGGTAGTTCTCTGAAATCTTAATCCCTTGACCCAGAAAAACACAGTAGCAGCGTTTAGCGATGCATGCAGCATGCAGTTTTTACTTTAGATTTAACTTTATTTTTAGCCTGCAATTGCTTTAACCATGGTTGGCGTGCTTGAAGAGAGATGTACTTAGCATCTTAAAGAACGATTCAAATTAACAATAGTTACTAGGGCCCTGCGTTGACAACAGTCGCGAACAGGTGAATTATGGTTGAGTATACCGAGAGAGAGAGAGAAAGTGATGAGATGATTTTCGAATCAAGTTTGAGTATGATGGTGTGAGGAGTGATCGTGCCTCGAAATATTGTCACCAGGCATAGCCAATATCAGAGCTAATGCAGACACAGTCAGGCAGCGAATTCATTGAAGACAATACGATAGTATATATGTATTTGTCTATTTGAGATAATCTTCAGGGCCAGTGTTGCCACTGTATATGAGACACACCAAGATAGAACAACCATGGTTCCAAGCTAAGAGCTTCCAAAACCGAGTTCTGGTCGGACACTGATCCGAGATAGGCTATATGCATGTAGAGATGAGAAGGCCACGCCCAAATATACTAAACTGAATGTAAGGATCTGCAGGCCGACGGCGTTACCGATGAAGCCAACGACCACCCTCATCTACACCTAGGCCAACCAGTCCAGAACCATCACCCGAGACTCGGTGAACTTTAAGATTGTTTAATACATGTAGTAATTGTGATGGCTTAACCGTACCACTAGCCACTGAACTTAGAATTGTTTAATGGAAATTGTGATGGCTTAAACGAATTTGACTAGTAGCCAATGAACTGAATTGCATAGAAGTCTGCAATTAATATTTATTGTGATCATACATAAGACTGTGACGACTTTAAATGAATGATCTAATGAATTGAATATGAAGAAAGTTAGTAAATAATTATAGGCGCGCTGCGAGCCAGTAAATAATTGAATGTAAATATAATGCCCACTGAGGAAGTCGGTAAATAAGAATACTGTGAAATCAATTGAATTGTCCGTGTTATTTCCTTTCGTTGTTACATTATAAGCAGAGGATATTGAAAGACACTTAACAGTCCGGGTATTAGGCAACGCTCTTCAGTAAAATCTGAGAAATATCCTGACATTTGGGGGCTTGTCCGGGAAACTGAAATTGAAAAATAAAATGTTGCCATGATTGTGTCTCCACTGTTAAACAACGAGAGAAAGTATACACCGTACGAATGATTAGAGATTACAATTGCCAATTTGATTTGTTATATTCTGGTGTGTTGCGCTCAAAGCTCCTATGCAGTACACTACTCTAGTTAGCCTTGCGTTATGCTTAGTGACCATAGGTGTAGAGGCTGTAATGATGGACGTAAGTGCAGAAATCCAAGGTTTGACAGTACTGGGTGAAAAGTGTGGTCTTGAAGGAAAGGATTTGTTAGAGTTCGTGTGTAATGAGAGAGACAAACTTAGAAAAGACAAGGACCGTGTTGACCGCGATGAACGCGCCTATCAATTAGAGCTGCGTAGGCAAGAGTGCGAAAAACTTGAAATGCAGGCAAGATTAGAATCGGTAAAACGCGAAAGTGTCAGCGAAGCTCCTCATCATGCAAGCACGCGTCTGAAAGCACGCATACCCAAATTACCAGCATTTGATGATAAGTTAGACGATCTCGACGCTTATTTGCAAAGGTTTGAGCGCTATGCAGTATCGCAAGACTGGGATACAGACCAATGGGCTATCAATCTTAGTGCATTACTTAAGGGTAAAGCTTTGGAAGTATACTCTAGGTTATCACTTGACGATGTTTCCAATTACAACACACTAAAAGATGCATTGTTGAAACGTTTCCACCTAACAGAGTATGGTTTCCAAGTAAAATTTAGAACGGCAAAACCAGATCAAGGTGAAACAGCACCACAATTTGCTGTACGATTAGACAACATACTTTGTCGCTGGGTAGATATGTCCAAAGGTACTAAGTCGTATGATGGTCTAAAAGATCTTTTTATTAGGGAACAATTTTTGGAAAGTTGTAATGATGAGCTAGCAACATTCTTGAAGGAACGTAAACCTCAAAACATAAAAGAAATGGCGCGCCTGGCTGAACAATACACTGAAGCGCATGGTGGTTTTAATACTCATGTGAACGTAGCAAATCGCAAATACCAACCACGCCCAGCTGTAAGGTCACACGCTCCACAACATGTGCAGTATAGTAGGCCAACACAAGCTCTAGGTTCAGTTCCGCATATGAGACAAACGCAACCTCAGCGATTTGATAGACCAAATACTTACAACAGATCTACGTCGCAACAGCATGATAGAACACAAGGGTCTTGTTACATTTGTCACAAAGTAGGTCACATCGCACGCAACTGCAGAAGTAGGGAATCTAGATTCACAAAGATCGCAAATGTTATAACCTCTGCGCTAGTCAACGTATTAGACGATGAGCAATACCACGATATTCAAATGAATCAAAGCGCAAGAGCAGAAGTACAAAGTAAGCGAAGTGAAGAAAATGAGACTTGCCCAACTGAAACTGTAGCATGTATGATAACACCAGCCTCTCATAAACTCAGTGAATGTTGTACTCGCGATGGCATGGTAAAACTTGAATGTGGAAATGAATTACCGCTCATGAGTGCAGCGTGTAGTAGTACAGACACAAAATGCATGCCAGTAGCTAAAGGTTTAGTGAACGGAATAGTCGCAACAATTCTACGCGATAGTGGTTGTAGCGGAGTCGTTATCCGAAAAGACTTAGTCCTACCAAATCAATTCACTAGACAAAAACGAACCTGTGTCATGGCCGACGGCACCATTAGTACATTGCCAGTAGCAATAATCAGTCTTGATACTCCTTATTTTGTAGGAAGAGTAGAAGCAGTATGCATGACGAAACCTGTGTATGATGTATTACTTGGTAATATAAAAGGCGCTAAAAATCCTGGAGAACCGAACTCTAATTGGCTACCAAGTAAGTTTCCAGAAGAAAGTCAAACTCAAGTTCAGACAGATAGATTGAAATCAGGCGAGCAAACTATTAGCGAGAGTGAGTTAGAACTGCAAACCCGAAACTGAAACAGATAAATGCTGTGCAAACTCGTTCACAAAAACAAGCAGAGGGTAAGCCCCTAAAAATGCTAAAAGTACCCGATGGGTTACCTGAAATCGACAAAGATGAAATTCAAAGCGCACAAGCTAAAGATTTGACACTAAATCGCATCCGAGAACTAGCTGAAAAGGGTGACAAGCGAATCAATAGATATGGAACTTCACGATTTTTTATCCAAGATGATTTGATTGTCCGCGAATTTCATTCTCCAAAATTAGATCACGGTGATACGTGCCACCAACTTGTAGTGCCACAGAAATTTCGAATTCACGTTATGAAATTAGCTCATGAGTCGGTGTTAGGCGGACACCAAGGTCCAAAGAAAACAACAGACAAGGTGTTGAGTAATTTTTTCTGGCCTGGAATTCACTCAGATGTTTTACGTCACTGCCGATCATGTGACATTTGCCAGAGAACGATTTCGAAAGGCAGAGTTACCAAAGTACCCTTAGGTTCAATGCCAATCATTGACACACCATTTCAGAGAGTCGCTATAGATATAGTAGGTCCCATCCAACCAATGACTGAACGCGGAAATCGCTATATACTAACTTTAGTAGATTACGCAACCCGATACCCAGAAGCTATCCCATTACCTAGTATAGAGACAACAAGAGTAGCAGAAGCAATGGTGAATGTTTTCTCCCGAGTCGGTATTCCGAATGAAATTCTCACCGATCAAGGTGCTCAATTTACCTCAGTACTCATGAAAGAGATAAGCAGGTTATTGTCAATCCGGCAGCTCACAACTACCCCCTATCATCCTGCATGTAACGGCCTCGTGGAACGGTTTAACGGTACACTGAAAACCATGCTAAAACGTCTATGCGCAGACAAACCAAAAGACTGGGATAGATATATTGCGCCACTTCTCTTTGCATACCGCGAAACCCCTCAAAGTAGCTTAGGATTTGCACCATTCGAACTCCTATATGGTAGAACTGTACGTGGTCCCATGATCATACTTAAAGAACTTTGGACTGGGAAAGTAGAAAATCCCGAAACGAAAACGACTTATCAGTACGTGCTTGACCTTCGCGAAAGACTCGAAGAGACTTGCAAACTTGCACAAACAGAACTAAGCAAAGCCACTGAAAATTCAAGGCGATACTACAACATCAAAGCCCGTGCTAGATCATTCAAGATAGATGATTATGTCTTACTCTTGCTCCCGACAGATCATAACAAACTATTATTGCAATGGAAGGGTCCATTCCGCGTCCTAGAGAGAGTAGGAAAACTTGACTACAAGATTGACATCAACGGCAAAAGTAAAACATTCCATGCGAATTTACTAAAAAGATACATCACTAGAGCCGAACCCAACTATGAGACACTAAAACCTGAAGCAGAAATTGTCAGTAATGTGCTAGAAAGCGCGACAGTGTCAATCATCGAATGCGAGCAGCCACTGGAAGTGTCAGAAAATGTGAATGAAAACATAGCATTAGATAACGAGGAACTTATTATGCTTCCATCGCTTGACGCAGTAGAAACAATAGCTGATGTGAAAATAGGTAAAAATCTTGACTCTGAGCAAACCAATAGAGTAAAACGACTTCTTGGTAATTTTCAAAGCATATTGACCGAACTACCGGGCAGTACAAATTTGGATGAGCATTGTATTGAAATAACCACCAACGAGCCAGTACGAAGTAAGCCGTACCCGATACCGTATGCTCTCAAAGAAACCGTTGATTCCGAAGTTAAGAAAATGTTGAAAATGGGTATAATTGAATCTTCCAACTCACCGTATGCCTCACCCATTGTGCTTGTCAAAAAGAAAGATGGAACTAACCGATTCTGCATAGATTTCCGGAAAATCAACAAAATCACCACATTTGATGCAGAACCCATACCCAATCAAGAAGAAATATTTGCTAAACTAGCGAAAGATCATTATTTCACCAAATTTGACTTAAGCAAAGGTTACTGGCAGATTCCAATGAGACTAAGTGACAAGAATAAAACCGCATTCTTGACCCCAAATGGGCTATACCACTTTAACATGATGCCATTTGGCTTAGTTAATGCACCAGCTACATTCACAAGAATAATGCGAACATTATTGCATGGAATGCAGTATGTTGACAATTTCATCGACGATATTCTAATTCATACTGAAACTTGGTCAAGTCACGTTGAAACTCTGAAAGAACTCTTGCACAGACTACAAAGGGCAAACTTAACCGCCAAACCGAGTAAATGTATAGTAGGAATGGAGAAAGTAGAATTTCTTGGCCATGTAGTCGGTTATGGTCAACTGGCGCCACAGGAAGAAAAGATCAAAAAAATTCAAGCTGCACCTCTTCCAAAGACAAAAAAAGAATTAAGGTCATTTTTGGGTCTCTCGGGATACTACAGGAAATTTATCCCAAATTATGCCACGAAAGCAGCACCACTTACCGACAAAACAAAGAACGTTGAGCCTAACAAAATAATGTGGACGGATAGCTCGGTAAAAGCATTCGAAACGTTGAAATCAAGCTTAGCAACTGCGCCAATCCTCCATTTAGCTGACTGTGATCAACCTTTCACACTAAGAACTGATGCTTCAGATATAGGAATCGGAGCCGTATTGTTACAAGAACGAGACTGCCATACATTTCCTATTGCTTACGCAAGTCGTAAACTTCTAGAGCGAGAAAAGGCATATTGTACCATGGAAAAGGAATGCTTAGCAGTAGTTTGGGGAGTGCAAAAATTTCAGCGCTATCTCTATGGCAAACCATTTGTACTCGAGACTGACCACCAACCACTGATTTATATGAATAAGTCCAAGGTAGCTAATGCGCGAATTATGAGATGGGCACTCGCTCTGCAGCCGTACAGAATTCGTATTCAGGCAATCAAAGGATCAGAAAATGTAGGAGCAGATTACCTGAGCCGAAGTGCGTGAATAAGTTCTTGAACGAATCAGAATGTAATGTAAATATGTAATTTATCACTGTACATAATATTCTTCTAATTAGAAAATGTGATACATTTTCTTAAAGTTGGGGGTAAATGTCAGAATGTTATCCGAACACCCCTTTTGGATTGATAGAAGAGTCTGTGAAACTTTATTTCCACTGTGTAATCTAGCTTTGTACTTCCATTGTGTAGCCCAGTAGTTCCCAGTAGCCGTGTAATCCTATTATGCAATTCGGTAGTTCTCTGAAATCTTAATCCCTTGACCCAGAAAAACACAGTAGCAGCGTTTAGCGATGCATGCAGCATGCAGTTTTTACTTTAGATTTAACTTTATTTTTAGCCTGCAATTGCTTTAACCATGGTTGGCGTGCTTGAAGAGAGATGTACTTAGCATCTTAAAGAACGATTCAAATTAACAATAGTTACTAGGGCCCTGCGTTGACAACAGTCGCGAACAGGTGAATTATGGTTGAGTATACCGAGAGAGAGAGAGAAAGTGATGAGATGATTTTCGAATCAAGTTTGAGTATGATGGTGTGAGGAGTGATCGTGCCTCGAAATATTGTCACCAGGCATAGCCAATATCAGAGCTAATGCAGACACAGTCAGGCAGCGAATTCATTGAAGACAATACGATAGTATATATGTATTTGTCTATTTGAGATAATCTTCAGGGCCAGTGTTGCCACTGTATATGAGACACACCAAGATAGAACAACCATGGTTCCAAGCTAAGAGCTTCCAAAACCGAGTTCTGGTCGGACACTGATCCGAGATAGGCTATATGCATGTAGAGATGAGAAGGCCACGCCCAAATATACTAAACTGAATGTAAGGATCTGCAGGCCGACGGCGTTACCGATGAAGCCAACGACCACCCTCATCTACACCTAGGCCAACCAGTCCAGAACCATCACCCGAGACTCGGTGAACTTTAAGATTGTTTAATACATGTAGTAATTGTGATGGCTTAACCGTACCACTAGCCACTGAACTTAGAATTGTTTAATGGAAATTGTGATGGCTTAAACGAATTTGACTAGTAGCCAATGAACTGAATTGCATAGAAGTCTGCAATTAATATTTATTGTGATCATACATAAGACTGTGACGACTTTAAATGAATGATCTAATGAATTGAATATGAAGAAAGTTAGTAAATAATTATAGGCGCGCTGCGAGCCAGTAAATAATTGAATGTAAATATAATGCCCACTGAGGAAGTCGGTAAATAAGAATACTGTGAAATCAATTGAATTGTCCGTGTTATTTCCTTTCGTTGTTACATTATAAGCAGAGGATATTGAAAGACACTTAACAGTCCGGGTATTAGGCAACGCTCTTCAGTAAAATCTGAGAAATATCCTGACAATTGGTGTTATGGCAATGGAGATATATGGTTGTAGGTGGTGGTAGAGGTTTTATACGGAGAAGTCGCGCTGCATGATCCAAGGAAAATAATTCCCTGGATTTTGATTCTTTCGATGGTATTGCCTGATCCTGACTGGTGGTTTACGCAGATACCTGAATTGAGGTGACAGTGGTAGGAATTAAAGACCGAGTAATCGGGTTGCATGACTCCAGAATGCCAAAACC
>JASTWB010000650.1:0-11771 GCA_032158295.1 Pycnopodia helianthoides | reverse complement strand
TTTTTATTTTATGGCCCCCAATTGAAGAGTACGGACTACTGACACATTTTTTTGGGCACAAACTCTGTTAATTTGCCTTAGTTTGAGAAATTTTATAGTTTTGTGGGTTTTTAAATTTTTGGTCAAAAAAAAAAAAAAAGGGGACCATGCCTGCAGGAAATTTTTTCTTTTCGGGTGATTTTTTATTTTTTTTTTATGGCCCCAATTATAGAGTAGGGACTACTGAACATTTTATTGGCACAAACTCTGAAATTTCCTTTAGTTTAGAAATTTTGATAGTTTTTTGGGGGTTTTAAATTTTTTGGTCAAAAATATAAAAAATGGACCATGCCATGGTAAAATTTTTTAATTTTGGGGTCGATTTTTTTTTTTTTTTTATGGTCCCAATTTGATGATACGGACTACTGAACATTTTATTGGCACACTCTGAATTTTTGCCTTTTAGTTTGAAAAATTTTTTATATTTTTTGTGGTTTTGAAATTTGGTCAAAAATATAAAAAAGGGACCAGCCGCAGGGCAACTTTTTTAATTTTGGGGTCTTTTTTAAAATTTTTTTTTTAGGGTCCCAATTGATAAGTACGGACTACTGAGAATTTTTTTCCCAAAAACTTGAAATTTTCCCTTGTTTGGAAATTTTGTTTTTTTTTTTGTGGTTTAAAATTTTTGGTCAAAAAATAAAAATGGCCCCATCCCTGCATGGTAACTTTTTCAATTTTGGGTCGATTTTTTTTTATTTTTTTTATGGCCCCAATTGAAGGTAGGGGATACTGAGCATTTTATGAAACAAACTTGTAAATTTGCCTTAGTTTGAAAAATTTTGATATTTTTTGGGGGTTTAAATTTTGGTCAAAAATAAAAAAAATGGACCATCCCTGCAGGGTCACTTTTTCAATTTTTCGATTTTTTTAAAAATTTTTTTTTTTTGGCCCAAATTAAATAGAGTAGGGCTATGAGACTTTTAGGGCACAAACTCTGTAAATTTGCCTTAGTTTGAAAAATTTTTTTATATTTTTGGGTTTTTAAATTTTGGTCAAAATATAAAAAAAAGGACCATCCCCTGCATGGTCAACTTTTTTAAATTTTCGGGTGATTTTTAAATTTTTTTTTTTATGGTCCCTTTGTAAGTAGGACTCTGATACATTTTTTGGCAAAAACTTTAAATTTTGCCTTAGTTTGAGAAATTTTGATATTTTTGTTTTTTTAAATTTTGGTCAAAAAAAAAAAAATGCCCACCCTGCATGGTCAATTTTTTTCAATTTTCGGTTGTTTTTTTTTATTTTTTTTTTAGGTCCCAATTGAAAAGGTACGATACTGATAACATTTTATTGGCAAAAATCTGAAAATTTTGCCTTAGTTTGGAAAATTTTTTGATATTTTTGTGGTTTTTTAAAATTTTTGGTCAAAATAAAAAAATGGCCCATCCCCAATTTTTTTAATTTTCGGGCCCCGATTTTTTAAATTTTTTTTTTATGGTCCCAATTGATAGAGTACGGACTATGGACATTTTTTTGGCCAAAAACTCTGAAATTTTCCCTTTATTTTGGGAAAATTTTTTAGTTTTTGGTTTTTGAAATTTTGGTCAAAAAAATAAAAAAAATGGACCATGCCGCGGGGTCAATTTTCAATTTTCGGGTGTTTTTTTTAAATTTTTTTTTTTATGGTCCCAATTGATAGAGTCGGACTATGAGACATTTTTTTGGCAAAAACCCTTGAAAATTTCCCCTAGTTTGGAAATTTTGTATTTTTTGTGGTTTGAAAATTTGGTCAAAAATATAAAAAATTTTCCCATGCCTGCATGGAAAACTTTTAAATTTTTCGGGTTTTTTTTTAATTTTTTTTTAAAATGGCCCTTTGATAGAAAAACGGACTACTGAAAACATTTTTTTGGCAAAAACCTGAATTTTTTGCCTTAGTTTGAGAATTTTGATATTTTTGTGGTTTAAATTTTGGTCAAAATTAAAAAAATGGCCCCATGCCGCATGGTCTTTTTTTTAATTTTTTCGGGTGATTTTTAAATTTTTTTTATGGTCCCAATTGATGAGTGGGACTACTGAACTTTTTTTGGCACACTCTTTTTTTTGCCTATTTGAAAAAATTTTTGTTTTTGGTTTTGAAAATTTTGGTCAAAAAATAAAAAATGCCCATCCCGCATGGTCAACTTTTTCAAATTTTCGGGATTTTTTTTTTTTTTTTTATGGCCCAAATTTGATAGAGTGGGGACTATGAGACATTTTTTTGGCACAAACTCTGTAAATTTGCCTTATTTAAAAATTTTTGATAGTTTTGTGGGTTTAAAAATTTGGCAAAAATATAAAAAATGGCCATGCCTGCGGGTAAAACTTTTTAATTTTTGGGGCGATTTTTAAATTTTTTTTTTAGGTCCCAATTGATGAGTAGGGACTACTGAGGACATTTTTTTGGGCACAAACTTGAATTTTTCCCTTTAAGTTTGGAAAAATTTTTGATAGTTTTGTGGGTTTAAATTTTGGTCAAATATAAAAAAAGGGACCATCCGCTGGTCAATTTTTTCAATTTTCGGGTCGTTTTTTAAAATTTTTTTTTTTTGGCCCCCAAATATAGATAGGGACACTGGACATTTTTTGCACAAACCTGTAAATTTGCCTTAGTTTGAGAAATTTTGATAGTTTTGTGGTTTGAAATTTTGGTCAAAAATAAAAAAATGGACCATGCCGAAATGGTAAACTTTTTCATTTTCGGGTCATTTTTTTTTTTTATTTTTGGCCCCAATTGATAGAGTACGGACTACTGGACATTTTATCAAAACTCTGAAAATTTCCCTTAGTTTAGAAATTTTATATTTTGAAGGGTTTTTTAAATTTTGGTCAAAAATATAAAAAAAAGGACCATGCCTGCATGTCAACTTTTTTTTTTTTTCCGGGTCGATTTTTTTATTTTTTATTTTAGGGCCCAATTGATAGAGTGGGACTACGACAAAACATTTTATTGGCAAAAAACTTTGTAAATTTCCCCTTTTTTGAAAATTTTGATATTTTTGTGGTTTAATTTTGGTCAAAAAATAAAAAAAAAATGGACCATGCCTGCATGGTAAACTTTTCAATTTTGGGGTTTATTTTTTTTTTTTTTTTTATGGTCCCAATTGATAGAGTAGGGACTACTGAAACATTTTATTGGCCAAACTCTTAAATTTGCCTGGTTTAAAAATTTTTGATAGTTTTGTGGTTTTTAAATTTTTGGGTCAAAAATATAAAAAATGGACGCCTGCGGGTAATTTTTTCAATTTTGGGGTGTTTTTTTTTATTTTTTATTTTATGGCCCCCAATTATAGAGTAGGGCCTACTGACGACATTTTATTGGCACAAACCTGTAAATTTCCTTAGTTTAGAAATTTTTTAGTTTTGTGGTTTGAAATTTTTGGTAAAAAAATAAAAAAAAAATGGCCCAATCCCTCATGGTAAATTTTTTCAATTTTGGGGTCGATTTTTTTTTTTTTTTTTTTTATGGTCCCAATTGATAGAGTAGGGGGACTACTGAAATTTTTATTGGGCAAAAACTTTTAAAAATTTCCTTAGTTTGAGAAATTTTATATTTTTGGGTTTTAAAATTTTGGCAAAAAAAAAAAAAATGGACCACCCCTTGCATGGTCAACTTTTTAATTTTCGGGTCGATTTTTATTTTTTATTTATGGTCCCAATTGATAGAGTACGGACTACTGAGACATTTTATTGGCAAAAACTCTGTAAATTTCCCTTAGTTTGAGAAATTTTGATAGTTTTGTGGGTTTGAAATTTTGGTCAAAAATATAAAAAAATGACCATGCCTCCCATGGTCAACTTTTTCAATTTTCGGGTCGTTTTTTTTTATTTTTTATTTTATGGCCCCCCCCCCCCCCCCCCCCCCCCCCCCCCCCCCCCCCCCCCCCCCCCCCCCCCCCCCCCCCCCCCCCCCCCCCCCCCCCCCCCCCCCCCCCCCCCCCCCCCCCCCCCCCCCCCCCCCCCCCCCCCCCCCCCCCCCCCCCCCCCCCCCCCCCCCCCCCCCCCCCCCCCCCCCCCCCCCCCCCCCCCCCCCCCCCCCCCCCCCCCCCCCCCCCCCCCCCCCCCCCCCCCCCCCCAAAAAAAAAAAAAAAAAAAAAAAAAAAAAAAAAAAAAAAAAAAAAAAAAAAAAAAAAAAAAAAAAAAAAAAAAAAAAAAAAAAAAAAAAAAAAAAAAAAAAAAAAAAAAAAAAAAAAAAAAAAAAAAAAAAAAAAAAAAAAAAAAAAAAAAAAAAAAAAAAAAAAAAAAAAAAAAAAAAAAAAAAAAAAAAAAAAAAAAAAAAAAAAAAAAAAAAAAAAAAAAAAAAAAAAAAAAAAAAAAAAAAAAAAAAAAAAAAAAAAAAAAAAAAAAAAAAAAAAAAAAAAAAAAAAAAAAAAAAAAAAAAAAAAAAAAAAAAAAAAAAAAAAAAAAAAAAAAAAAAAAAAAAAAAAAAAAAAAAAAAAAAAAAAAAAAAAAAAAAAAAAAAAAAAAAAAAAAAAAAAAAAAAAAAAAAAAAAAAAAAAAAAAAAAAAAAAAAAAAAAAAAAAAAAAAAAAAAAAAAAAAAAAAAAAAAAAAAAAAAAAAAAAAAAAAAAAAAAAAAAAAAAAAAAAAAAAAAAAAAAAAAAAAAAAAAAAAAAAAAAAAAAAAAAAAAAAAAAAAAAAAAAAAAAAAAAAAAAAAAAAAAAAAAAAAAAAAAAAAAAAAAAAAAAAAAAAAAAAATTTTTTTTTGGGCCCAATTAAAAAGGGGAAATTTTTTTTTGGCACAAACTTGAAATTTTTTAGTTTAGAATTTTTTTTTTTTTTTTTTAAAAATTAAAAAAAAAAGGCCTCGGTTTTTTTTTATTTTGGTTTTTTTAATTTTTTATTTTTTTTCCCTTTTTAAAGTACGGATAGAGACATTTTGGGCACAAACTTGTAAATTTGCCTTAAAGGAAATTTTATAGTTTTGTAGGTTTGAAATTTTGGTAAAAAATATAAAAAAAATTGGCAGGGAAAAATTTTTTTTTTCTTTTTCGGGTGATTTTTTTATTTTTTTTTTAATGGTCCCAATTGATAAGTACGGACACTGACGACATTTTTTTTGGGCACAAATTTTGTAAATTTGCTTAGTTTGAAAAATTTTGATTTTTTTGTGGTTTTTAATTTTTGGTCAAAATATAAAAAAGGGACCATCCCCCGCATGGTCAACTTTTTCAATTTTCGGGTCGATTTTTTTTTTTTTTATTTTATGGCCCCAATTGATAAGTAGGACTATGAACATTTTATTGGCAAAAACTCTGTAAATTTTCCCTTTTTTGAAAAATTTTTTTATAGTTTTGTAGGTTTAAAATTTTGGTCAAAATATAAAAAAATGCCATGCTGCATGGTCAACTTTTTAAATTTTCCCCGGGTCGTTTTTTTTATTTTTTTTTTAGGGCCCAATTGATAATGGGATACTGAGACTTTTATTGGGCAAAAACTTTGAAATTTCCTTTTTTGAGAAATTTTGATAGTTTTTTGGGTTTGAATTTTGTCAAAAATATAAAAAATTGCCCATGCCTGCAGGGCAACTTTTTAATTTTGGGGTTTGATTTTTTTTTTTTTTTTATTTTAGGGTCCCAATTGATAGAGTGGGACTACTGAGACATTTTTTTTGGGCAAAAACTCTGTAAATTTGCCTTTTTTAGAAATTTTATATTTTGTGGGTTTGAAATTTTGGTCAAAATAAAAAAAAATGGACCATCCCTGCATGAACTTTTTCAATTTTCGGGTCATTTTTTTATTTTTTATTTTATGGTCCCAATTGATAGAGTACGGACTACTGAGACATTTTATTGGCAAAAACCTTTTAATTTGCCCTTAGTTTGAGAAATTTTATATTTTTTGTGGGTTTTGAAATTTTGGTCAAAATATAAAAAATGGACCATGCCTGCATGGTCAACTTTTTAAATTTTTGGGGGTTTGATTTTTTTTTTTTTATTTTATGGCCCCAATTGATAGGTACGGATACTGATGAATTTTTTGGCAAAAACTCAAAAATTTTGCCTATTTTGAAATTTTGATATTTTTTGTGGTTTGAAATTTTGGGCAAAAATATAAAAATGACCATCCCGATGGTAACTTTTTAATTTTCGGGTCGATTTTTTTTTTTTTTTTATGGCCCAATTGATAGAGTACGGACTACTGAACATTTTATTCACACTTGAATTTTTGCCTTATTTTGAGAAATTTTGATAGTTTTGTGGTTTTGAAATTTTGGTCAAAAATTAAAAAAAGGCCATCCCGGATGGTCAACTTTTTCAATTTTGGGGTCGTTTTTTTTAAATTTTTTTTTAGGCCCCAAATTTATGAGTGGATACTGTGACTTTTATGGACATTCTGTAAATTTGCCTTAGTTTGGAAATTTTGATAGTTTTGTAGGTTTGAAATTTTGGTCAAAAATATAAAAAAAATGGCCATGCCTATGGTAAAACTTTTTCAATTTTCGGGTCGATTTTTATTTTTTTTTTATGGTCCCAATTGAAAAGAGTACGGACTACTGATCGAATTTTATGGCACAAACTCTGAAAATTTTGCCTTATTTTTGAGAAATTTTGATAGTTTTGGTAGGTTTGAAATTTTGGTCAAAATATAAAATGGCCCAAATGCCGCATGGTCAACTTTTTCAATTTTCGGGTTGATTTTTTTTATTTTTTATTTTATGGTCCCAATTGATAGAGTACGGACTACTGATGACATTTTATTGGCACAACATCTGTAAATTTGCCTTAGTTTGAGAAATTTTATAGTTTTGTGGTTTTGAAATTTTGGTCAAAATATACAAAAATGGACCATGCCGCATGGTCAACTTTTTTCAATTTTCGGTCGATTTTTTATTTTTTATTTTTATGGTCCCAATTGATAGAGTACGGACTACTGATGACATTTTATTGGCACAGTCTCTGTAAATTTGCCTTAGTTTAGAGAAATTTTGATAGTTTTGTAGGTTTTGAAATTTTGGTCAAAATATAAAAAAATGACCATGCCTGCATGGTCAACTTTTTCAATTTTCGGGTCGATTTTTTTAATTTTTATTTTATGGTCCCAATTGATAGAGTACGGACTACTGATGACATTTTATTGGCACAAACTCTGTAAATTTGCCTTATTTGAGAAATTTTGATAGTTTTGTGGTTTGAAATTTTGGTCAAAAATATAAAAAAATGGACCATGCCTGCATGGTCAACTTTTTCAATTTTCGGGTCGATTTTTAATTTTTTTTTTATGGTCCCAATTGATAGAGTACGGACTACTGATGACATTTTATTGGCACAGTCTCTGTAAATTTGCCTTAGTTTGAGAAATTTTGAAGTTTTGTAGGTTTGAAATTTTGGTCAAAAATATTAAAAAAATGGACCATGCCTGCTGGTCAACTTTTTCAATTTTCGGGTCGATTTTTTAATTTTTTTTTTATGGTCCCAATTGATAGAGTACGGACTACTGATGACATTTTATTGGCACATCTCTGTAATTTGCCTTAGTTTGAGAAATTTTGATATTTTTTGTAGGTTTGAAATTTTGGTCAAAATATAAAAAAATGGACCATGCCTGCATGGTCAACTTTTTCAATTTTCGGGGTCGATTTTTAAATTTTTTTTTTATGGTCCCAATTGATAGAGTACGGACTACTGATGACATTTTATTGGCACAAACTCTGTAAATTTGCCTTAGTTTGAGAAATTTTGATAGTTTGTAGGTTTGAAATTTTGGTAAAAAAATATAAAAAAATGGACCATGCCTCCCTGGTCAACTTTTTCAATTTTCGGGTCGATTTTTAATTTTTTTTTTATGGTCCCAATTGATAGAGTACGGACTACTGAGACATTTTATTGGCACAATCTCTGTAATTTTGCCTTAGTTTGAGAAAATTTTGATAGTTTTGTAGGTTTGAAATTTTGGTCAAAAATATAAAAAAATGGACCATGCCTGCATGGTCAACTTTTTCAATTTTCGGGTCTTTTTTTTTTTTTTTTTATGGTCCCAATTGATAGAGTACGGACTACTGATGACATTTTATTGCACGTCGAAAGAAATTTGCCTTAGTTTGAAATTTTGATAGTTTTGTAGGTTTGAAATTTGGTCAAAAATATACAAAAATGGACCATCCCGCATGGTTAAACTTTTTCAATTTTCGGGTCGATTTTTTATTTTTTTTTTATGGTCCCAATTGATAGGTACGGACTACTGAGACATTTTTATTGGCACAGTCTCTGGAAATTTGCCTTAGTTTGAGAAATTTTGATAGTTTTGTAGGTTTGAAATTTTGGTCAAAATATAAAAAAATGGACCATGCCTGCATGGTCAACTTTTTCAATTTGCGGGTCGATTTTTTAATTTTTATTTTATGGTCCCAATTGATAGAGTACGGACTACTGATGACATTTATTGGCACAAACTCTGTAAATATTGCCTAGTTTGAAAATTTTGATAGTTTTGTGGTTTTGAAATTTTGTCAAAAATATAAAAAAATGGACCATGCCGCATGGTCAACTTTTTCAATTTTCGGGTCGATTTTTAAATTTTTTTTTTATGGTCCCAATTGATAGAGTACGGACTACTGATGACATTTTATTTGCACAGTCTCTGTAAATTTGCCTTAGTTTGAGAAATTTTGATAGTTTTGTAGGTTTGAAATTTTGGTCAAAAATATAAAAAAATGACCATGCCTGCATGGTCAACTTTTTCAATTTTCGGGTCGATTTTTTAATTTTTTTTTTATGGTCCCAATTGATAGAGTACGGACTACTGAGACATTTTATTGGCACAATCTCTGTAAATTTGCCTTAGTTTGAGAAATTTTGATAGTTTTGTAGGTTTGAAATTTTGGTCATAAATATACAAAAATGGACCATGCCTGCATGGTCAACTTTTTCAATTTTCGGGTCGATTTTTTTATTTTTTATTTTATGGTCCCAATTGATAGAGTACGGACTACTGATTTTTTATTTTTTTTTTTTGGTCAATTAAGAAGACTACATGCAATGGCAATTTAATTCGTGAATTTAATTTTTTTTTGAATGGCAAAATTAAAAAAATGAATGCTTATTTAATTTGTGTTTTTTATTTTTTGGTCAATATAAAGGCATGCATTTCAACTTTAATTTCTGTTAAATTTTTATTTTGGTAATTTGTCAATATAATGACACTCTGTAATTTTTATTGTGTTTTTTTTATTTGGTCAAGATAATACGGACAGTGCATTTTTTCAATTTTCATTAAATTTTTATTTTTGGTAATTTGAAATATAAAATGACATCCTATTCTTTAATTTTGTGTTTTTTTTTTTGGCAATTAAAGACGCTCTTACTTTTATTGGTTTAAATTTTTGAATTTGATGTTGTGAATTTTGGCAAAATAAATGCTGTGAGAATTTAATTTGGTGTTTTATTTTTCAATTAAAGACGCTCTGACTTATTCATTTAAATTTTATTTATTATTGTGTGAAATGCAATTAAATAATGCCTGTAATTTTAATTTGTATTTTAATTTTGTCAATGAACGGCATGACTTTTATTGCTTTAATTTTATGATTGATAGGTAGGTTGAAATTTTATAAAAAGAATGGCTTAATTTAATTTGGTGATTTTTAATTTTTATGTCCTGATGGTCATACTCAATTTTGCATTTTAATTTTTAGTGATTTGATAGGTAGGTTAAATTTGGCAAAATTAAATGCCTGTTTGGAATTTTATTTTCGGTGATTTTTTTTAATGCCATTGAGTATTCAATTTTTTCCTTGAATTTTATTGAATTATAGGTAGGTTTGAATTTGGAAAATCAAATGGCCATGTGGAATTTAATTTGTGATTTATTTTTATTATAATTGATAGTCGACTCATTTTTGGCAATTTTTTTGGGAATTGATAGGTGGTGAAATTTAAAATTAATCCTGGATATTTTTGGTATTTTAATTTTTAGGCCATGATGGCCTTATATTTTTTTGCATTTAATTTTAGTAATTTGATATGTATTGAATTTGGCAAAATTAAATGCCGTTGTATTTTTATTGGTGTTTATTTTTATTATGAATACGCATGTACTTTATTCGTCTTTATTTTTATTAATTTGATAGTTGAGTTTATTGGCAAAATTATGATGGTGTATTTCAATTTTGGTCATTTAATTTATGGTCATTAATGGTGATATTTATTTGCCGCTGTAATGCTATTGAATTTGAATTGTTTTGATTGTAAATTTAAATGAAGATGTCAATTCAAGCATTATTTTTTATGCCAGATAGATCGATACTATGAATTTTTTATTTAATTCCATTTGAGAATTATATTTTTGGTTGAATTTGTATTAAATATGTGTATTAATTTGGTCATTTATTTATTTATGGCAATTATCGGCTTTATTTTTGGACTGTAATGCATGAAATTTGATTTGTTTTGTGTAAAATTAAAGATGTGGTCAATTAATTCGTCATTTATTTTTTTGTCATTTAATATAGTCATTTATGGCATCTTAATTTTTAGTTTAGAATTTAATTTGTAGTTTGAAATTTTAAATATAATCTGTGGTCAATTTAATTTTCGGTCATTTTTATTTTTTTGTCAATAAAATAGTATGACATTTTATTGCACATTCGTATTTTTTGTTTGAAATTTTGATAGTTTGATTTGAAATTTTGGTCAAATTAAATGTCCATCTATGTCAACTTTTCAATTAGGTATTTTTAATTTTTATTTTATTTCAATTTAGAGTACAATGATGACATTTATTGCAAGCCCTGTAATTTGCCTAGTTTGAAATTTTGATAGTTTTGTAGGTTTGAAATTTTGGTCAAAATATAAAAAATTGGACATGCCTGCATGGTCAACTTTTTATTTTGGTCGATTTTTAATTTTTTTTTTATGGTCCCAATTGATAGAGTACGACTACTGAGACATTTATTGGCACAGTCTCTGTAATTTTGCCTTAGTTTTGAGAAATTTTGATAGTTTTGTAGTTTGAAATTTTGTCAAAAATATAAAAAAATGACCATGCCTGCTTGGTCAATTTTTCAATTTTCGGTCGATTTTTAATTTTTATTTTTCCCAATTTTTTGATAATAGGACTACTTGATTTTTTGGAATTGAAATTTGCTTTTAGAAATTTGAAGTTTTTGGTTAAAATAAAAATAATAATCGCATTCAATTTTTCAATTTTGGTCATTTTTTATTTTTTATGTCCCATTGATAATCGGACTACTGAAATTTTTGATAGTTTGTAAATTTGATATTTGAGAAATTTTGAATTTGATAAAATGGAAATTAAAAAATTTGGCATTATTATTTTTAATTCTGATTTAATTATTTTTTGGTCCAATTGTAATGGACATGTAATTTTTGAGTTTTGAATTTGCAAATTAAAATTATTTTTAGGTTTTAAATTTTGGGTCATTTAAATTATTTTGGTCCAATTTTAAATTTCGGTGATTTTATTTTAAATTTGGTAATTGTTATTTGGATATTGAATTTTATTGAAATTAAATATAGAAAATGGTTTTTTTAATTGTCAAAAATTAAAAAAATGACCATGGACGGCAACTTTCATTTTCGGCATTTAATTTTTTAGTCCAAAGTCGTGAATTTTAAAAAAAAAAATTTTTAAAAAAACCCTTTTTTTCTTAATTTTTTATAAATTTTTTTGGTCTTTTAAATTTTTAAGTAAATTTTAAAAAATTATTTTTTTGGAAATTTTTTTAAAATTTAAAATTTTAAAATGAAATTTTTCTTTTTAATTTTTTTCATGTCCCTTTTATTTTTTTTGAAAATTA
>JASTWB010000649.1:0-11794 GCA_032158295.1 Pycnopodia helianthoides | reverse complement strand
ATTTTAGTTGGGGGAGACCCAACTCTTTAACAAGCAGCTAAGAACAAAATTTGCACCATAATCTACCTTTGGATAGTCACTTGTCCGAAAACCCCCGACTTTTGTGGTCCCTTTTCCCCGGCACTCCGACCAAAATCACGGGCGAGGGGGGGACTACAAAGTCCCGCGAAAGTTTGCCAATTGTTTTCTTGGACCCCGAGCTGCATCACAATAAGCACGTAAAATCCCCCCCAAAACCCAATCCCCTTTTTTTTAAAGCTTACACCCTTGATAGCCCAACACGGCTCTCTTCAGGTCCAAAGCCGGGCTGACGAATTTGTAACGACGCCAGGGGCTAAGTAGTAGGGCAAAACCCCCACGCCAAAAAAAAAAGTGCCGGGTGACGGGCGCACCTCGTGCCAAATAAGGCAGAAAAAATTTTAATTTTGGGGAGCCCCAAAATATAAACAAGCAGCTAGGAAAAAAAATTTTGCACATAACTCCCTTTGGGATTCATGTCAAAAACCCACTTTTTTTTGGTCCCTTTTTGGCATCCCCAGACCGAAATCACAGGCGGGGGGGGTACCAAATCCTCGCGAAAGTTTCAAATTTGAATTTTTGGGACTCCGAGCTGCTCAAAAGGGTAAACGTTAAAATCACCCCCCACATCAATCCCGTTTTTTTTTCAACTTACACCCTTGATACCCCCACACAGGGCCTCTCAGGTCCAAAAACCGTGGCGAGCAATTTGTAACCGCCATGGCTAAGATAGTGGGCTACCCCACGCCAAAAAAAAAGTGCCGGGGGTGACGGGGCCACCCGTGCCGAAGTAAGGCAAGAAATAGTTTATTGGGGGAGCCCCTTAACTCAAAAAACTAAGCATGTAGAGAGACAAAATTTGCAATAATCTCCCTTTGGGGAATCACTGTCCGAAAACCCGATTTTTTGGGGTCCCTTTTCTGGCACTCCAACCGGAAATCACGGGCGAGCGGGGTACTCAAAGTCCTGCAAAAAGTTGCCAATTGAATTTTTGGGACTCCAACTGAAAACAAAAGGGTAAGCTTTTTAAAATCCCCCCACATAATCCCCCGTTTTTTTTAAAGCTTACACCCTTAGATCCCCCACGGGTTTCTCTTGGGTTCAAACGCCGGGCAACCCCAATTTTTGTAAGCGACGCAGGGGCTAAGATAGTAGGCCCCCCCCAACCCAAAAATCAAAAAGTCCCGGGGCCTCAAACGGGGGCCCCAAACTCGTCGGAAGTAACAAAAAAATTTTAAATGGGAGACCCTAACCCATAACTAAGCATCCAAGAGACAAAATTTGCACATAATCTACCTTGGTAGTAAATCGTCCGAAAATCCGATTTTTGGGGCCCCCCTTTTCGGGGCCATCTCCAGCCCGGGAAATCACGGCGAGGGGGGTACTCCAAAGTCCTCGCAAAAGTTGCCAACTTGAATTTTTTTGGACAACGAGCTGCAACAAAAGGGACACGTTAAAATCACCCCCAAATCAATGCCCGATTTTTTCAAGCTTACACCCTTAGATGCCCCCCACGGGGCTTCTTTCGGGTTCAAAACCCTGGCGAGCCAATTTTGTAAGCGACGCCATGGTAAGATTGGGCTACCCCACGCCAAAATCAAAAAGTGCGGGCCCCTCAAGACGGCCCCCTCGGCCGAAAAGGCAAAAATAAGTTTAGGGGGGGAAACCCCTTTACTCATAAATAAGCATCTAAAGAAAAAAATTTGACATAATCTAACCTTGGTAGTCACTCGCCCCGAAAAAAAATTTTTTGTGGCCCCTTTTTTCTGGCTTTCCCCAACCGGAAATCACAGGCGAGCGGGGTACCAAAGCCCTCCGAAAGTTTCCCAATTTAAATTTCTTGGATTCCCAGCTAAACACAAGGAAACCTTAAAATCCCCCCCACACAATGCCTTTTTTTTTCAATTTTCACCTTGGATACCCCACACGGGGGCTCTCTTCAGGTCCCAAAGCGTGGTGACAATTTTTGTAACACCCCCAGGGGCAAAAAAGTAGGCTACCCCCACGCCAAAATCAAAAAGTCCGGGTAAAGGGGGCGCCACCTTTGCGAATAAGGGCAAGAAATAGTTTATGGGGGAGACCCTAACTCATGAACTAAGCATGCTAGAGAAAACAAAATTTGCACCATAATTACCTTGGATAGTCATGTCCGAAAATCCGACTTTTGTGGTCCCTTTTCTGGCATCTCCAGACCGAAATCACAGGCGACGGGGGGTACTCAAAGTCCTCGCGAAAGCTTGCCAATTTGAATTCTTGGACTCCGAGCTGCAACACAAGGTAAGCACGTTAAAATACCCCCACATCAATGCCGATTTTTTCAGCTTACACCCTTAGATAGCCCAACGAGGGGCTCTCTTCAGGTTCCAAACGCCGTGGCTGAGCGAATTTTGTAAGCGACGCCGTGGCTAAGATAGTAGGTACCCACGCCAAAATCAAAAAGTGCCGGGGGCCCAAAGCCGGGCGCACCCTCGTGCCGAAGTAAGGCAAGAAATAAGTTTAGTTGGGGGAGCCCCTTATTCATAACTAAGCATGCTGAGAGACAAAATTTGCCCCAAAAATCTACCTTGGATAGTCACTCGTCCGAAAATCCGACTTTTGTGGTCCCTTTTCTGGCATCTCCAGACCGGAAATCACAGGGGGAGCGGGGGTATACAAAGTCCTCGCGAAAGCTTGCAACTTGAATTCTTGGACTCCGAGCTGAAACACAAGGTAAGCACGTTAAAATCACCCCCACATCAATGCCCGATTTTTTCAAGCTTACACCCTTGGATAGCCCCACACAGGGCTCTCTTCAGGTCCAAAGCCGTGGCTGAGCGAATTTGTAAGCGACGCCAGTGGCTAAGATAGTAGGTCTACCCCACGCCAAAATCAAAAGTGCCGGGGAACGCGGGCGCCACCTCGTGCCGAAGTAATGGCAAAAAATTTAAGTTTAGTTGGGGAGACCCTAACTCATGAACTAAGCATGCTAGAGAGACAAAATTTGCACATAATCTACCTTGGATAGTCACTCGTCCGAAAATCCGCTTTTGTGGTCCCTTTTCTGGCATCTCCAACCGGAAATCACAGGCGAGCGGGGGTACTACAAAGCCTCGCGAAAGCTTGCCAACTTGAATTTTCTTGGACCCCGAGCTGCAACACAAGGTAACACTTAAAATCACCCCACATCAATGCCCGATTTTTTTTTTTTTTTTTTTTTTTTTTTTTTTTTTTTTTTTTTTTTTTTTTTTTTTTTTTTTTTTTTTTTTTTTTTTTTTTTTTTTTTTTTTTTTTTTTTTTTTTTTTTTTTAACTTACCCCTTTTAAAACCCCAAAGGCTTTATCAAACCCCTTGGCAAATTTTTAAGCACCCCATCCCCAAAAGGCCTCCCCCGCAAAAAAAAGTGGGGGTTTGAGGACGCCCCCTTGTGAAGTATCAAAAATAAAGGGGGGGGGTGGGCCCTTTCCCAGAAAAGCAGATTGGGGGGAAAGACAGGCGAGGGGCTATAAAAAATTCCAAACTTGAATTTTAATTTCTTTCGAAAAACTGGGCCTTTTTTTTTAAAATTTTTTTTTCACCCGGAACCAAAAAGGGGGGGTTGGTTTCAACTCCAGGCTACGAATTTTGAACACGAGTCCCAAAATGGACCCCAAAAACAAAAATGGGGGTTGGGCGCACCTGTCCCCCAAGTTTGGCCCAAAAAAAGTTTTTTTGGGGAAAAAACTCGGGGCAAATGCTAAGGGAAAAAAAAATTTGCCCTAAACCGGGGCACTGCCCGGGAAAATGATTTTGGGTTTTTTTGGACCCAACCGGAAATACAGGCGGGGGGGACAAAATGGCCCAAAATTCCAATTTGATTCTTGGCCATAAAAAAGGTAAGCCTTTTAAAACCCCCCCACATCAAGCCTTTTTTAAAAGTTCCCCGGGAAGGGCCCAAAGGATCTCTCGGGTTCAACCCGGGTAGCTTTTTTAAACCCAGGGCCCAAATTGGGCTCCCCCCCCAAAATCAAAAAGGGCCCGGGGCCAAGCGGGGGGCCCCCCCTTTTGAAGAAGGAAAGAAAAAAAGTTTAGGGGGGAAACCCAACTCAAAATCAGTGAGGCAAATTTGCCCAAAATTTCCCATATTGGAAAAACCGGGTACTACAAAGTCCTCGCGAAAGCTTGCCAACTTGAATTCTTGGACTCCGAGCTGCAACACAAGTAAGCACATTAAAATCACCCCCACATCAATGCCCGATTTTACAAGCTTACACCCTTTAGATAGCCCCACACGAGGGCTCTCTTCAGGTTCACAACGCGTGGCTGAGCGCATTTTGTAAGCGACGCCAGTGGCTAAGATAGTAGGCCACCCACGCCAAAATCAAAAAGTGCCGGGGCCTCAAGACGGCAGCCACTTCGTGCGAAGTAATGGCAAGAAATAAGTTTAGATGGGGGAGACCCTAAACTCATGAACTAAGCATGCTAAGAGACAAAATTTGCACAAATCTACTTGGATAGTCACATCGTCCGAAAATCGACATTTTTGTGGTCCTTTTTGCATCTCGACGGAATCAACGCGGCGGTACTACAAAGTCCTCGCGAAAGCTTGCCAACTTGAATTCTTGGACTCCGAGACTGCAACACAAGGTAAGCACGTTAAAATCACCCCACATCAATGCCCGATTTTTACAAGCTTACACCCTTGAAGCCCCACACGAGGGTCTCTTCGGTTCAAAACGCGTGGCTGAGCGAATTTTGTAAGCGACGCCAGTGGCTAAGATATAGGCCTACCCCACGCCAAAATCAAAAAGTGCCGGGGCTCAAGACGGCGCCACCTCGTGCCGAAGTAATGGCAAAAATAAGTTTAGTGGGGGAGACCCTAACTTGAACTAAGCATAAGAGACAAAATTTGCACCATAATTACTTGGATAGTCATCGTCCGAAATCCGACTTTTGTGGTCCTTTTCAAGCACTCCAACCGGAATCACAGGCGAGCGGGGTACTACAAAGTCCTCGCGAAAGCTTGCCAACTTGAATTCTTGGACTCGAGCTGCAACACAAGGTAAGCACGTTAAAATCACCCCACATCAATGCCGATTTTTTCAAGCTTACACCCTTGGATAGCCCAACACGAGGGCTCTCTTCAGGTCAAACGCCGTGGCTGAGCGAATTTTGTAAGCGACGCCAGTGGCTAAGAATAGGGCCCCACCAAAATCAAAAGGCCGGGGCCTAAGACGGCGCGCCACCTCGTGCCGAAGTAAGGCAAGAAATAAGTTTAGTTGGGGAGACCCTAATCATGAACTAAGCATGCTAGAGAGACAAAATTTGCACCATAATCTACTTGGATAGTCACTCGTCCGAAAATCTGACTTTGTGGTCCCTTATCCTGCTCTCCAGACCGGAAATCACAGGCGAGCGGGTACTACAAAGTCCTCGCGAAAGCTTGCCAACTTGAATTCTTGGACTCCGAGCTGCAACACAAGGTAAGCACATTAAAATCACCCCCACATCAATGCCCAATTTTTTCAAGCTTACACCTTGGATAGCCCAACGAGGGCTCTCTTCAGGTCCAAACCGCCTGGCTGAGCAATTTTGTAAGCGACGCCAGTGGCTAAGATAGTAGGCCTACCCCACGCCAAAATCAAAAAGTGCCGGGGCCTCAAGACGGCACGCACCACCTCGTGTCGAAGTAATGGCAAGAAATAAGTTTAGTTGGGGAGACCCTAACTCATGAACTAAGCATGCTAGAGAGACAAAATTTGCACCATAATCTACCTTGGATAGTCACTCGTCCGAAAATCCGCTTTTGTGGTCCCTTTTCTGGCATTCTCCAGACGGAAATCACAGCGAAGCGGGGTACTACAAAGATCCTCCGCGAAAGCTTGCCAACTTGAATTCTTGGACTCCGCTCAACAGGTAAGCACTTAATCACCCCCACATCAGCCGATTTTCAAGCTTACCCTTAAATAGCCACAGGGCTCTAGTCCAACGCGTGGCTGACGAATTTGTAAGCGCGCCAGGCTAAGATAGTAGCCTACCCCCAAAATAAAAGTCGGGCTCAAGACGGCCGCCACCTGTGCCGAGAGCAAGAAAAAGTTAGTTGGGGAACCCTAACTCATGAACTAAGCAGCATTCCAACAGAAATGAACGAGGGGCTACTGCAAAGCCCTCGGAAAGCTTGCACTAATTCTGGCTCGAGTGCAACACAGTAAGCACTTAAAACACCCCACATCAATGCCCGATTTTTTAAAGTTAACCTTGGATAGCCCAACCGAGGCTCTCTTCAGTCACGCCTGGCTGAGCGAATTTTGTAAGGAGCATGCCTAGATATAGCTACCCCACGCCAAAATCAAAAAGGCCGGGGCCTCAGAGGCCCCCCTGTGCAAGTAATGGCAGAAATAGTTTAGTTGGGGAACCCAAACTCATGAACAAGCATGCTAGAGGACAAATTGCCATATCTACCTTGGAAGTCACTCGTCCGAAATGATTTTGTGGTCCTTTTCTGGCATCTCCGACCGGAAATCACAGGCAGCGGGTAACAAAGCTCGCGAAAGCTTGCAACTTGAATTCTGGACTGACGCAACAAAGGTAAGCACTAAAATCACCCCACATCAAGCCATTTTTTCAAGTTCACCCTGGAAGCCCAACCGAGGCCTCTTCAGTCAAACGCCTCTGAGCAATTTTGAACGACCAGTTAAAAGTAGCCTCCCCACCCAAATCAAAAGTCCCGGGGCCAAGACGGGCGCCACCCGGAGATGGCAAGAATAGTTTAGTTGGGGAGACCCAAAACTCTGAACTAAGATGCTAAGAACAAAATTTGCACCATAATCTCTGGTATCACTCGTCGAAATCGCTTTTTGGTCCCTTTCTGATTCCAGACGAAATCACAGGCGACGGGTATCAATCCTCGCGAAGCTTGCCAATGATTCTTGGACTCGGTAAACAGTAGCACTTAAATCACCCCACATCAATCCCGATTTTTTCAGCTTAACCCTGATCCCAACAGGGCTCTTCAGTTAAACCCCGGGCTGGAAACGAATTTGTAAGCGACGCAATCCCCAGATGAAAGCCTCCCCACGCCAAAATCAAAGTGCCGGGCCTCAAGAGGCGCGCCACCTCGTGCCGAGAAATGGCAAGAAATAAGTTATTTGGGGGGAGCCCCCTACTCAGAAACTAACATGCTAGAGAGAAAAATTGCCCATAATCTACCTTGGATGTCACTCGCAAAAAATTCGACTTTTGTGGGTCCCTTTTCTGGCATCTCAGACGGAAAATCAAGCGAGCAGGGTACTACAAAGTCCTCGCGAAAGCTTGCCAACTTGAATTCTTGGACCCCGAGCTGCAACCAAGGTAAGCACGTTAAATCCACCCACATCAATGCCCGATTTTTTCCAAGCTTAAACACCTTGGATAGCCCAACACGAGGGCTCCCGGGTTCAAACCCGGGCTGAACAATTTTGTAAGCACGCAAGTGCAAAGATAAAGGCCTACCCCACAAAATCAAAAGTGCGGGCCTCGGAGGCGCGCCACCTCCGTGCCGAAGAAGGCAAGAAATAATTTAGTGGGGGAACCCAACTCATGAACTAACATGCTGGAGACAAATTGCACATAATTAACTGGATAGTCACTCGTCCGAAATTTTGCTTTTGTGGCCCTTTTTGGCATCTCCAGACCCGGAAATCACAGGCGAGCAGGGTACTACAAAGTCCTTCGCAAAGCTTGCCAACTGAATCTTGGACTCGAGAACAAGTAGCCGAAAACCCCCACTAACCCTTTTTTCAAGTTTCACCCTTAAAAAACCAACAGGTTTTTCTAAAGCTAACTTTTGAAAGCCCCGGGGCCTAAGTTAAGCCCCCAGAAAAAATTTAAAAAGGGGGGTAAAGGCCCCCCCTTTGGGGGGGAAAAGAAAAATTTTTTGGGGAAAACCCAACCCATAATAAGGGAACCAACGGAAAACAGGGGGGGGGGATGCCTCCCCAAAGGCCAAATAATTTTTTGGGAAAAAAAATTTCACGAAAAATCCCCCCAACCAACCCCTTTTTTAAAGTTTCCCCGGGAAACCCAAACCCGACTTTCGGTTAACTCCCCGGGGGCTTTTTTTCCCACCAAGGTTTTAAAAGGGCCTCCCCCCCAAAAAAAAAAATTTTGGGGTTAAAGGGGCCCCCTTGGAAAGCAGTAAGTAGGGGGCTACCGGATAGTCACCGCCAAAACCCCCCGACTTTTTGTGGTCCCTTTTCTGGCATTTTCCAGCCCGGAAATACGGGGGCGAGCGGGGGTACTCAAAGTCCTCGGAAAGCCCCCCCAACTTAAAATTTTTTGGATTTCCGAGCTGCAAAAAAAGGGGAAAGGCACTTTAAAAAAATAAAACCCCCCACATCAATGCCCGATTTTTTCAAGCTTACACCCTTAAAAGCCCCCACGAGGGTTCTCTTCAGGTCCAAACGCGGTGGCTGAGCAATTTTGTAAGCGACGCCAGTGGCTAAGATAGTAGGCCTACACCCACGCCAAAATAAAAAGTGCGGGGCCTCAAGACGGCACGCCACCTTGTGCCGAAGTAATGCAAGAAATAAGTTTAGTTGGGGAGACCCTAACTCATGAACAAGCATGCATCTCCAGACAGAAATGACAGGCGAGCGGGGTACTCAAAGTTGGGAAAGCTTGCCAAGAATTTTGCTCAGCTGCAACACAGTAAGGTTAAACACCCCATCATGCCCGATTTTCAGCTTCCCCTTGGATAGCCACCGGGGCTCTTTCGGTAAACCCTGCTGAGGTTTTGTAGCGACGCAGTGTAGATAGTAGCTACCACGCCAAATCAAAGTCCCGGGCTCAGAGGCGGCCACCTTCCAATATGGCAGAATAGTTAGTTGGGGGACCTAACTCATGACTAAGCAGCTAGAGAGACAAATTGCCCTCTCCTTGAAGTATCGTCCGAAATCCCTTTGTGGTCCTTTCGGCATTAGACGGAAATCACAGGCGAGGGGTCTACAAAGTCTCGCGAAGCTTGCCACTGAATCTTGGATCGGCTGCAACACAGGTAGCACGTTAAATCACCCCACATCATGCCCATTTTCAGTCACCTGGTACCCAACACGGCTCTCTTCAGGTTAAACCCCGTGGCTGACGAATTTGTAGAGCAAGTGCTAGATAGTAGGCCTACCCACGCCAAAACAAAAAGTGGGGGCCTCAGGGCCCCCTCGTGCAGTAATGAAGAAAAAGTTTAGTTGGGGACCCTAACTCAGACTAGCATGCTAGAGGAAAATTGCACAAAATCTACCTGGATGTCCGCCGAAATTTGATTTGTGGTCCTTTTGATCTCACGGAAATCAAGGCGGCGGGTACTCAAGTCCTCGGAACTTGCCAACTTGATTCTGATCGAGCTGCAACACAGTAGACGTAAAACCCCCCTTGCCATTTTTCAGCTCCCCTTGGAAGCCCAACGGGGCTTTTCAGTCAAACCGGGCTGACAATTTTGTAAGGAGCAAAGGCCCAGATGTAGCTACCCACGCCAAACAAAAGTGCGGGCTCAAGAGGCGCACCTTTTTGAGTATGGCAAAATAATTTTAGTTGGGGAGACCTAATCGCTAAGAGAGGAAACAAAATTGACCATATCTCCTTGGATTCATCGTCGAAACGCTTTTGTGGTCCCTTTTGGCTCCGACCGGAATCACAGGCGAGGGGTACTACAAGTCCTCGCGAAGTGCACTGTCTTGGATCGGCTGCCACAGGTAGCACTTAAAATCACCCCCCTCAAGCCATTTTTCAGCTTCACCTAAACCCCAAGAGGTTTTCAGGTCAACGGGTGGTGAGCAATTTGTAAGCGACCAAGTGCTAAGATAGTAGGCCTCCCAGCCAAAATCAAAAAGTGCGGGCTCAGAGGGCGCCACCTCTGAAGTAATGCAAATAAGTTTAGTGGGGAGCCCTACCATGAAAAGATGTGAAGACAAAATTGCACATAACTACCTGGATAGCACTCGTCCGAAATGGACTTTGTGGCCCTTTCTGGCATCCCCCGGAATCACGGCGAGCAGGGGTATCAAAGTCCTGCGAAGCTTGCCAACTTAAATCTTGGCTCCGAGCTGCACAAAGGTAACACTTAAAATCACCCACATCAAGCCATTTTTTCAGCTTACACCCTATAGCCCACACGGGGTTCTTAGGTCCAACCGCGGGTGAGCAATTTGTAGCGGCCGTGGCTAAGATGTCCTCCCCACGCCAAAATCAAAAGTGCGGGGCCTCAGCGGCGCCACTGTGAGAAGGCAAAATAAGTTTAGTGGGGAGACCCTACTCATGAAAGCTGAAACTTCCCAAAGGAAGCAGGAAACCGGGCCCTGACCAGACTCGCCGGGAAAAAAGTTGCCCCAACTTGTTCTTGGACTGAGCTGCAACACAGGTAACACTTAAATCACCCCAATCATGCCGATTTTCAGTACCCTAAGCCACCAGGGTTTAGGTCAACGCGTGGTGACGAATTTGTAGGACGCCCCCCCCCCCCCCCCCCCCCCCCCCCCCCCCCCCCCCCCCCCCCCCCCCCCCCCCCCCCCCCCCCCCCCCCCCCCCCCCCCCCCCCCCCCCCCCCCCCCCCCCCCCCCCCCCCCCCCCCCCCCCCCCCCCCCCCCCCCCCCCCCCCCCCCCCCCCCCCCCCCCCCCCCCCCCCCCCCCCCCCCCCCCCCCCCCCCCCCCCCCCCCCCCCCCCCCCCCCCCCCCCCCCCCCCCCCCCCCCCCCCCCCCCCCCCCCCCCCCCCCCCCCCCCCCCCCCCCCCCCCCCCCCCCCCCCCCCCCCCCCCCCCCCCCCCCCCCCCCCCCCCCCCCCCCCCCCCCCCCCCCCCCCCCCCCCCCCCCCCCCCCCCCCCCCCCCCCCCCCCCCCCCCCCCCCCCCCCCCCCCCCCCCCCCCCCCCCCCCCCCCCCCCCCCCCCCCCCCCCCCCCCCCCCCCCCCCCCCCCCCCCCCCCCCCCCCCCCCCCCCCCCCCCCCCCCCCCCCCCCCCCCCCCCCCCCCCCCCCCCCCCCCCCCCCCCCCCCCCCCCCCCCCCCCCCCCCCCCCCCCCCCCCCCCCCCCCCCCCCCCCCCCCCCCCCCCCCCCCCCCCCCCCCCCCCCCCCCCCCCCCCCCCCCCCCCCCCCCCCCCCCCCCCCCCCCCCCCCCCCCCCCCCCCCCCCCCCCCCCCCCCCCCCCCCCCCCCCCCCCCCCCCCCCCCCCCCCCCCCCCCCCCCCCCCCCCCCCCCCCCCCCCCCCCCCCCCCCCCCCCCCCCCCCCCCCCCCCCCCCCCCCCCCCCCCCCCCCCCCCCCCCCCCCCCCCCCCCCCCCCCCCCCCCCCCCCCCCCCCCCCCCCCCCCCCCCCCCCCCCCCCCCCCCCCCCCCCCTTAATCCCCCCAACGCCCATTTTTTCCTTAAACCTAAAACCCCACAAGGGTTTTTTTAAAATAAAACCCCTCAGCCCAATTTTTAAGCCCCCCGGGGCAAAAGGGCCCCCCCACCCCAAAATTTAAAAAAGGCCCGGGGCCCAAGAGGACCCCACCCCAAGGGCAAAAAAAAAAGGGGGGGGGGCCCCCCAAATTGCGCCACCCGGGGGGAAGAAGGGGGGGGACCAACCCTCGCAAAGTTTCCCAAGAATTTTTGGGACCTACTAAACCGGAAGATTTAAACCCCCCCCCCCAAAATTCCCCTTTTTGCTTCACCGGAACCAAAACACAGGGTCTCTCAGGGTTCAAAACCGGGGGTGAGGGGGAAATTTGAAGCACCAAGGTAAGAAGTATCCCCGCCAAAAAAAAAAAAATCCCCCAATGGGCCCACCCCGGGCCAAAGTTAAAGGCGTAAAATTTTAGA
>JASTWB010000648.1:0-11868 GCA_032158295.1 Pycnopodia helianthoides | reverse complement strand
ATCTTGGACGACTGTATTTAACCACGAGTATTTGAAATCGAGTCCTAAGTAATTTTCTAAGTAAAAGTTTGAGTTGACTTCGAGTAAAGATTATATTTTCAGTCGAGTATGAAACATGAACTTCGATTACCGGTATTTTGCTAGCCTAGTGCGCGCACATTCAAAAGGTTACTTGAGTACGAGTACTACATCACTGGGAAGGTCATGTTTACGGTCCATTTTGTTTACCCCTGCTTCCCTTTTACGCGTTGGCAGTTTGTTTCTGTAAAGAAATCCAGACGTCAAATAAAACACCCTTTTAAAAACAAACCAATCCAGCAAGAAAAACAATTAAAACTCTCGACAAATACTCCCCCAGCTTCAAGCGAAAGGACCCCAAAACCCTAAAAAAAATCAAACAATTCATTGTATTCAAGAACATCTTAGGAAAGCTAAGTTATAAGAATCCTTTTGTACGTTTCAAATGTTGAAAAGTAAATAACTCTGCGTGACGACAGTTAACATGATATAACTTGGATAAATTATTCATGAGGTTATTAAATGAGACTAAGTCTAAATAATAATAAAATAAAATAATACGTTTCGAGAGTTTGAAAAATGTCTTTCTTTTGCAGGTAAAAGTTTAAATGGGTATTTTTCTTCTGTGAGTTGATGAAGTTAAATCTCCATCTTACTCTTAGAATACGATACAATTTCAACCATGGAAATTAAAGAACAGTTTGAATAGTAAACAATTCAAAACAATAATCATAACAGTATATATGTGTTCACATTAATAACACTCTTTTTTCAAATCAAATACTTCGCAATTATGTTTTTAATTTAGAGAAATATTCCAGGAACTTAAAGAATCTGATCACCTACGAATAAACAATCAATTTGCAATAATATAAAGACAGTATACGCTAAATGCACCTACTTGTACACTGTGAATTAAATGCTACTAAATATGGGACTTCTACACGCCGTGTTATTCACTCATTAATGATCTACAATGTTACACAACGTTTTCTCTCTGCCACTCTCCCTCTTTCCGGAGCTGTGACGTCACAAAAAGGTCTGATCAATTTCAATGTCTTTACACACATGGTCTGGTAGACCACTGTCACAAACTTATTGAACTTGCAAAGTCACACCAGTAGCAGTTACTGATGTATCTGACACATCTGATGTAGCGTCTTGGTCTCCACTGGTCTGCTCATTCTGTTCAACAATAATACGCGAATGGTCTCCGTCGTCCAGATAAGCTTGGCCATCTTGCTCCCTCCTGCAGCGTCTTCGGCAGCATCTGTACATCTCCTTCACGGATTTCATCATTAAGGCAAAGCATCCATGTCTTGAAAGAGCCTTGATGCCAGTCCAGATGAAACTCACTAAAATACAATAAAAACATATGGATGAAGCGATTACAAGATTATATTAGAAGCATTTTTACTTTCAGAAAGAGATACAAAAACAAAATACAAAAGCAACAATCGGAGAAATATGGTCCATGCTTTTCAACTGGTAGCGGTGTAGCCATCTTTTGACTAAAGTTTCTCCAGTCAGTGTTAATTTACCGTAGAGGCGCAAACATCCATGAAAACTCATCCCTACGACAACCATGTATTATGAGACTCTATTCTCTGGGGTGTCCGTCCCCAGCATGTCAACACAAATTGCAGTGGGGCCAAGATCCCACTGTGACACCGGTGTGACTGGAGATTCTGTCCCCGTAGTACTGCGAATTTGGTTGAAATTTCTAGACTTGAAATGACCTGAATATATGGTATAGTACTGCATGGTTGTTGTTGGGTCATGAGCATCTGATCATACCAATTCGTAGTATTTTGACCGCGTGAAGGCGTGTGTGAACCAACTGTACAATTCAAGTTAAAAAAAACTGTTTTAGCCATTGATACAATAAAAAAATAAAACATAAAAAAAAATAAAAAAAACAGGCAGTCAAAATGAGATCGAAACTGTACTTGGATATTCGTCAATGCAGAACACGGAAGTGATTACTAGCAGATTATAAAATAAATTTTAGATGTAGTTCTGAGTGGTCACTTACATGCGACGAATCCAATAACGTTAAGATTCAGAAGAACCAACGTGATTGCCAAAATTGTTTTTTTATTCTCTCCGACTGGCCCGGTGTCATTTGGCATGAGAAGCAAAGACGCCGCCAACATGTTTAGGAAGATCGTAACCAACGAGCACATCTGAAGACGCTGCTCAGCAGCATCCTTCATTGGTTTCAGGTAGGCGTGAATGAGCAGGAAGAAGACCGACAAGACGACAGACGCAAAGAGCGTGAAGTGGTCTTCCGGCCCGAACAGCAGCAAGAAGAGAGTCTGCAAGATCTTACGGGAGAGTTCAACTATCTCCCAGTACCAGAACTCAGCTTTGTAGTTTTCACATAGAAAACTCTCCCAGCCGATTTTCGTAAATGGCTCTGAGGTTTCAGTAGGTACAAGAGAAATGGTCGCTTCTGACTGTGTGACTTGGTCATCAGTATCACCTATCCTATCCTGGGAGATATCGGGTAACACTCGATCCGAATTCTGACTCGAAACAGATGCTCTATCCTCTTTACTGCCCAGCCTTCGTTTACTAGACCAAAGAAGTAGAAACAAAACGACCGGGAAACCTACAACGTAGACCATAGCAGTTTCAGCGGCATAGTTGTAAATAGAATGTTGTGGGCTCTCACAGTCTATTGCGTAATCATACCTCAGCAAGGTGACGTTTAGCTCTTTATCCTCATCCATGTAGAACAGGTTACAACCAGTCGGCAACAGAGTGATTATGACGCTGCAAACGCTAGGATACGACAGAAAGAGCAAAATGACAACAACCAAGAAACATCGCCGTTTACTTTTACCAAGGGCTTCTCTGTAGTGTTGTGCAGGCAACCCTTTTGCGGTTGATAAGTAGCATTTTCTGAATCCATAGTAGCAAAACGATAATACAACAACCGCTATGATGAAGCTGAGACTAACCAAGAATTCAATATAAATATTGGGGTAGGTGAAATCCAGAATAAAGCATCGAGGACTAATCAACCAACCGACAATACCGACCTCCAATGTTTTGAAGAACGATCCTAATTTATGCAATGTTCCTGGCCAGGGAATTTCGTCCAGTGCAGAGAATATCTCCCCCATGACCTGGCAAAAACCAACCACGATTTTCCCACGTGCTAAAAAGACGCTCAGAATGTTTCGTTCATTCCGGCGATGCCGTCTATATGCATCCCATACAAAGAAACCGACTACAATGCAGACAACAAGCAAAATGCCGAAGACTTCTACAGCAAATAACGGCCACTCTGGGCATTCAATACAGTGGCCAAGCCAAGAGTAATATTTCTGTTCACACTCAGAACACAGCCAGCCTGTGTAGCCAGCGCTGCAAGTGGTGTCAATACCAATCCCGCCATTTGGGCATGTGTCGTCCCGCGGACATTTATGCACCTGGGGTAATTTCCCGCCAAATCTCAGCGTGGTTTTTTCATACGAGTCACTCTCAATGCGTATATTGGTGACAAAATTAAGATATGAATCGTGATTTTCCTGAGAGGTCCAGCTCCACGTCCACCAGTAGCCCCGAAGAAGATGCTGATATTCCCCGGAACAGTTAATCCCTTCGCGGGGACACTGATGACATTCGCCGAACCGATCTGTGCGGTAATAGTTGTCCACACATGGACAAGCTCGAAAACCTGCAGCGGTGCTTTTATCAGTTCCTGTTGGACACACGTTGCAGTCACTAGCTCTCGTGCCGGGGTGAGCTTCCGGTGAGACGTAAGTTCCTTTTTTGCATATTTGACAGTTCATCAATTCGTTTTGTGAATACTGACCAGTTTTACTTTGGTAAAATCCGCCTGTGGATTAAACAGACACGCCATTATAACAACGTTAAACGTTCGGTCATATGTTAGGTTAAACATTAGCTGGAATTCATTCATTTGTAAAGTGTTAGCTTTGCAAAAGGTGATTTCTTTGTAAAATCTGGATCACTTTTTTTTACAAGTTGGAGGAAAAATGGTAAACTAAAAAGTGTGTAGCTTCGAATCCTACTCGATCCTGCGTTAGGATTTGTTTATTCACAGAGCTCGGGGAAGTACTAAGTATACAGGGCTTTAAAGGCACAGTACACATTTGGTAATTGGAGCCTACTGATTGTGTTAATCCTATATAAATTTAGGTACACACAATAAAAACCAACCTGTGAAAAATTCACTTCAAAAGGTGGTCGCGTTTTTGAGATGTCACCGAAAAACCGGAGCGAGAAGATTCCCCGTAGGAATACACAGTTGGGGAATAGAAAGTTATATATTTTCCATAACCGTAGTACTTCAAAGTTAAACGTTTCTCCAAATTAATTATACTACCCAAGGCTGCTGTACTTCTGACTAAGCAAGTTTGTATTGCCATTGATTTTTAGAGTCATTACCAAACGTGTACTGTGCCTTTAATAGGCCCTGTACACTATTGGTAAGATCGAAAAACACAATGTTCAAAGATTCACACATAACTTACATGATTTAAAGTAAGTAATGGTAGAAGTGGTTCCCCTAAAATATTTCTGCCTAAAATGCTACAGTTTCTGAGAAACGAGTAAAACAATAGTAATTATCGCGCGCGATAATTTGAAAAAACAGAAAACACATATATCTCTTTTTTTTTTACTATTTTCTCGTGACCTCGATGACCAATTGAGCTCAAACTGTCACAGGTTTGTTTGTTCATGCATATGTTTAATAACACAAGATGTGGACACTGATTTTGAGCTGTTACCAAAAGTGTACAATACCTTTAAGCTGCACAATTGGAGAGCATAAGAACAGGAAATTTGCAATTGAAAAGTAGCCCATTAAAGGCAAAGATGTACTTTTACTGCATACACTCACCAGGCGGACACGGAATGCAGTCGAAGTATAAGCCGTAGGTGCCCTGCTGACAGGGCGTGCATTGCCGGTCAAAGAATGCGACTGTGTGACACACTAAACCCGATGATGTAAAAAAATCGTTATCTGTACCGCTCATGTAGAAAGGACTCACGAAGTCATCACCGACCAATTCACTGCAAAAGAAAAATATTGAAACTTGAACACTTGATCAGAAAAAAAAAAAAAAAAAAAAAAAAAAAAAAATGTATTGTCAATTTTACTGTGCTTCGTCAATTTTAGAGACTTAATTAAAGGCACAGTACACATTTGGTAATGACTCTGAAAATTGATGGCAATACAAACTTACTTTGTAAGAAGTACAGCAGCCTTGAATACTA
This sequence comes from Pycnopodia helianthoides, assembly GCA_032158295.1. Taxonomy (NCBI): domain Eukaryota; kingdom Metazoa; phylum Echinodermata; class Asteroidea; order Forcipulatida; family Asteriidae; genus Pycnopodia; species Pycnopodia helianthoides. Next base: position 6,594 of record JASTWB010000648.1, on the reverse strand, counting down.
TAATGCATTTTGAGAAACTTTTAATTTCTAAACTTGTCAAGTACTACGATTATGGAAAATATATGACTTTTTATTCCCCAAAGTTTGAATCTGAGAAGCGCTTCGTCAGAAACGCGTCTCATACTGTGTATTCCTATGGGGAATAATCTACCTGCGTAGGAATATTCGCTCCGGTTTTTCGGCGATATCTCAAAAACCCAATCGGTATGCTCCAATTACCAAGCATGCACTGTGCCTTTAACCACTTGTAAATTGTTAATACCATCCGATTTTCTACCCAGCGCATCACCCATTATTTTATGCCCATTGGTTATAAACAACCGTACTCCTCATAAATACGAACCCTTCTGGGAAAACAAAAAAACTGCTTCCTTTTTTATTGTTTCCAGAAAATTGGTTCTTCTAGCTTTACAGCCATCCAGGAACCATTTGCAAAAACCCTCCATGATCTCGAAAATCGGATTATCTAACAAGCTGAACACATGGATGCGCTATAAAGATGACATACCATCTATGGTGGAATTATTGAAGGTTTCGAAAACCTCGTAAATACCATGAATCAAATGCAACCTACCTTCAACTATCTTGACAGTGTTCAAAGCTAAAGGTAAACGGGTCTATAAAACATGTAGAGGAGACACCAACGTCTTCACCGAACCCACTACGCATATATTCTACCCCCCCCCCACTCCCCTTCCCCCACATGATATGTGTTTAACACAATTATCTACCTGGAAACTCTCAAAGTGGGAAGGAACATGAACAATGAAGAATATTATATTAACAAAGTCGTGACTTTCAAAGGCAACTTCATAGCAAGGAGACGCACCCCAAAAGAAGTAAACACACACAGATACAAATATATTCACATTGCGAGCTGCAATCGAACAAATTGTGATTAAAACAAAACTTGAGTCCGGTGCACCAGATTTCCCGAATACGACATCCATGTACAATGTACTTACACATCGAGGTCTGTTCGATTCATGTGTGGCACTTTTCGGAGACTGTTATCAATGGATCTATAATATAAAAAAAACACAATAGTAACAAACACTGATAATCGCTAGACACTATGTGTTTGTTCTATGGACGGACACAAAGCTGTTCCGTTTACGCCGATATCTATTGACGTAAATAACGAAGGTTGACAACGTCGTTTAGGTAGAGGCAAGGCGAGCTTTATTCAAGCTGATACGAGCATTGACCTTTCCATTGTTGATCAACATACCGCGCTGGTTGGCATGGAAGGCCGAATGTTATCAAAACACTCAATCGTGTTAACAGATGTTTCAACAAAATTCAACATCTTTATGCAAACTTTCAATTAAGTAAAGTACCTCTCATGATAGATTGCTTTGTTTCCAACAAATTCAACACTATTTTTGAATATTTGTGCAACATCATTAAAAACTGTGGCTACCTGTTTTTGTTTTAAACAAGTTAATTGCTTGAATGCATGCCTAAACGTTTCCAACACAGTTTGATTGATTTACTTATTTCGTTTTAATGCTGTACTTACACGTAACAGTCGGGCCCCAAATCTTGCCATATGGTATCCTCAATTTGTTCGATGGGATTTCCGTGCATCAATCTAATCAAACATGACAAAACATTTAAAACAAACATTACAAAAGAAAACTTTCCGTGGAAATAGCAAGGAGAAACTGATCAACACAAAGTATACACAAAACAAAAGAACAGTCAGGTTGAGAAGTGGAGACTGAAAAACAGACATTACAGGTCAATGGGAACATTTTAGAAATGGGATAAGGTGAACATTGTAAAACAAAACAATAAATAAATAAATAAAATTGCTAGTTGTTCTGCCGATTGTAAACTTTCTTAACTCACACTTGCTGGATGGTGTTTCCTTTTGTAACGAAAGGTCTCATTCCAACTTCTGTTATATTACACTGGAACATTACTCTGAAGAGAGAGAGAGGGGGGAGGGGGAGTAACAAAAAATATATCGACTTGAGAAGATTCCTCACATAAATGACATTATACTCTCAAACAGCGCCCTCAATCGGGACAGAAACACGCACGTGTGAATGTAATAAGCATAAGCCCTTCACGAGATTATGCTAAATACTTTCACCTACTCTTCGCAAATACTCAGTGCGCATGTGAAAGCCGTGGAATGAGGTGCATGCTGGTCTAGCTAGTGACAAATTTTGTCGTTACCTAGACCAGCATGCACCTCATTCCACGGCTTTTGTATGCGTACCGATTATTTGCAAAGTAGTCTATATCGGTGACAAACGCCATAGAGTTGTGCACGAGGCAGACACACTAGCCAGAACATCTGACGTCACGCTTCGAGGCTCGTGAATAACGCCAGTGACTGGCTTCGAGCGTTTGGAGGATTCCTGACGAACGCACCTAGATAAAGGAACAGTGTAGCAGTGACCATCATTTTGTTCAATAGACCGGTGTATGTCCTTATTATTGCGGATAATGACAGAGGACCAGTCTATAAACACACAAGCACGTAAGAGTCACGCCACCATCGAACCCATGTAACAGGGTGCAATGTTCGCTCATTTTGCCTACCTGTAGTGCCAATGCGCACGCGCGATGTTACATTTATATATTATTCCATGGGAAGACGACGGTGCCCCTTTAAGAGCCCGAGTACTAAAATGAGTAGAGTGACGTGTGTAAAAACATATTCGACATTACGATCAGCAACAACTTATCTTTCTGAAATACTTTTGAACGAGACCTAGATTGTTTGTGTTTTATTAGTAATTTTAATGTTATTTTGTATTATCAATATTTATTTTTAAATCAAATAGTTGGACAAACGAAAACTTGTTGTTGTCTTTCTTCACTTACATGTATTTGAGGCTTGTCTCATAAAACTGAAGGTCTGCCATTTGCATAATCGGATTTTGATATATGAATCTGCAAAACAAAACAAAGTTAGTAGTAATTAACCATAATTACAACGCCAGTCGCCTAGGCCTTATTGTAATATTTTGAAATGTGATGTTGCACTTTTATTATCTAAATAACTAGAAACAGTTCACTAGGAAAAAAAGACAACATATTTAAAACACTGTAATTATTGTGTTATTTTGGGAAATGTGTCTATTGTTAATTATTACAGTGTTTTTGCTAACAAAATAAAGAAATGGTAGCCAGGGGCTAACTGTTCAAAATGTACAGATTGAAATTAACTAAAAACAATATTTATACTAAAACAATATTATGTCAAATAAAAAACCAGGTACAGTTGTAAACTGAATTTGATTTGAACAGGATCAAATTCAAATGACGAAACCACACTTTAAATGGGCTATGTCTTCATGATCACAGCAGCAGGCCTGTGGATAATAAACTCTCAGCCTGTTACCACGCACGCGCGCACGCCCTCCGTAGATGTGATACGGGTGGAGGCGCGCGAGTAGCTACTGGGTTAGAGTCCATAATTCCCTGTACTGCCATAGTCTGGTTCCCTGACCAAAGATTCCTTGACGTCTCTTGTTAAAAATCTTAGGTCGGGTATCACCCACGGTTAAAAATAGAGCATGACGCAACTTGTCAGGGCCGGGGGTCATCTCCAGGGAAACCATGTCTGCATCTGATCGGAAGGGTCGCACTAAATACCGACAACTCACGACCCCTCACGACAACTGACGACAACAAATTTTAAATACACTTTAAAAGAACATTTGAACAAAAATCAACGTTAAATATATGTAGAAGAGTCATATGCATCTAAATCACCTTCAAACTGTTGAAAAATTGTATTTTTAACTGTAAAAAAGGTGTTTTTTTTACCCGAATTATAAACGAACGGTAGCATCCGCCATGTTGTCTGTCGACGTACCTGGACGATACCGTTATACCGCAGGGGTAATACAAAATACAAGATGATCATCATGGGTATGTGCCCTCTCATGGAGTTGAAAAAAATATTATATTTAAATCTCCCTTGTTACTTCAAAAAATTATTTACAATAACAAAAAAACAGCAGCAGAAAAGAAAAAATACAACTCAGCCCTTAGAACTTACCCCTGCAGTGTAATGGTATCGTCCAAAGACGTCGAAAGACAACAAGCCGGATACCACCACTTATTACTATTTCGCGGTTAAAAAAAAAACTTTTTTTACAAAAACTCCTGGATCTACGGCCGACAGGACTGACATTATGATTTCATGGATTCTGTTTACAATGAAACCATAAACACCGGAAATGTCCGACCATCAACGATACTGTCCGAATGTTGACGACAACACGTTCGGAACATTTCGGATAACTTCGAAAAAGGAGGAATTCCTTCTTTTTGGACACGTGATTTGGGGTGATACCGGACCCTAAATTCGACAGAGCCTAGTCGGAGATTTTGGGGTCTGGGAACCAGACTACTAATGCCACTGTAGAATGAGCATATTATACACATCTATTGTATATTGTTATACCGCTCTCTTGTGTCTAGTATTGGTGAGGTGTCACATGTGAACACTTGGTGTTAGTGGCCATCTTGGATTTAGTATTGATACAATACACTTCTTACTCCTACTCGCTCAGAGTCTCTTGCCTATTATTACTGCCACAAGTCTCTCTGGAGCGTCACAACACGGCCCATTTAAAGGTAGGATCATACTTTGGTGATGACCCCGATAAAAAGTAGTTGTGTATTTTCTATCTGATTTTGCTTTAAAGGTTTTTGATATAACCTGTAGTAAATAATAAGTGCGTCTGCATTTTCCCTGTTGATTATAAATCAGTTGAGACATTTAAATATGATACATCGTTTCTCAGATTTCTGAAGGTGGGTGTTCGTTCGCGATTGCTGCGGCCAAAGACGTGCTTTTGACCCACTGTCACCTCGCTAAACGTGGATGGATTCGACGTTCGTGTGAAAACACTGTGTCAGTTGTGTGCTGTTTTTCTCAGCACGTAGACACACGTTCTTTTGCACACACCGCTTTGGGGACCTCCTGTTGTTCTTCTAGTATTCCTTTGTCTAAATAATTCCCTTGTGGGAGACCCAGTTTAACAAAGAAAAACGTTGTCGGGACCTTTGGTCCACTGTGTAAAAGTCCCGACAATGGTGTGTGTGTGTGCCTATCCATTGTATTCAGCTAAATTGTTCAGATGTGACTTTTTACTGTACTTCTCTGTATAGTTTTGCCTATTAATCAGCATCTTAACGTTGTCACAATCAAACGCTGACCCTATCTGTAAATGCTTAAGATAAATATACACACCAGAAACTAGACACACATACAAAACATAGGGACAAAACTTACAGGGACTCGAGAGATTGAAGTCCTTTGAACATGGTGTCGTCCAATGCGGTGATGTGATTTTGTTGTATGTAAAGGTATCTAAGCTTGTCTTGTGTTCGTAGAAGTTTCCCGGGAAATTGTGTCAGCTCATTCATTGATAGATCACTAAATGAAATAGAACAAAGTATGAATTGTGGGAAAACACTCCAGAACTAAGGTTTGCATTTAACAATCAACCAATCAGTCAAAAGATCACCCAATCAATCAATCAATCAATCAATACTTTTCTTTACACTTAATCGATGAATTATAATTCAATGTGATACAGGGATATTAAACGTAGTATACAGGGATTGGTAGAGCTGGGAAAATTGTTGCAGAAGGAGAACAGGTTTTAAGTCATTGGTCAGACGCTGACCAAATGCATTACCTTTTTTTCTTCTTTTTCTATGTTTCATCTTCTTCCAGTACTATGCAAAAACATACTTTGGGTTATACTCGCTTTTGCCATAAACACAGGGGCAAACCACCTTCCCTTATCGATAAATGTGGCTTGTACTTTTACTGGACATGCTCTTTTATGTGCATGACACAACACACGGGACTACATTCTATTTTGCTTGCCTTGAGAGCAATTTGTCACTGCTTGGCAGCTGGTATTAACCCCTGTTTAGAGTGCTATATTGACTCAAATCTGACTACTTACAACCAATAATTAATCGTCAAGTTGACCAGTAAATCATTCGGTAGTGTCTCATCATTCAACTTGTTTGCAGCAAGAGTTCTGGAAAGTTAGAAGTCAAACCCAAGGCAAATCAGTCGTTTAACGACGTCTACAGGGAAATTGGTCAAAACAATGAAATCAAACAATCTTGGCTCTTTAAAGAAACAACACGTTTCCTTCCATGTGGCGTAACTTGGGGGGGGGGGTGAACAGGCGGTACGTGCCCCAATCGGAGGTAAGACAATTCAAAAATACGATTAAATGACAAACAAACACATCATGAATATAATCTCATTAAACAAAATTTACGAGAGTAAGATGAAAAACAGTCACTCGAGCAAATTTTGTTGAATTAGATTCATATTTAAACTTATTCATGATGTGTTTGTTTATCGTTTAATCGTATTTTTGAATTGTTTTACCTCTGTTTTTTTTTGTTTCTTCTTTTTTTTCGTAATTATCGTTCAATCATTTTGGCCCCAAACTCAAGGTTTGTGAAAAACTTTAAAACAAATCTGCCGTTGGCGGCGCGCGTCTAAGGTTCCCGACACAAAGTCAATACACAGCTGAAATGACAGCGTTTACCAGCGCATAGTTTGACGTCATGTGATGCATGTGTTGGAGT
>JASTWB010000647.1:0-11885 GCA_032158295.1 Pycnopodia helianthoides | reverse complement strand
AAGAGCCCGGGAAAGGAGGCCGGTCCTCTAATTAATAAAGGACGAGGATTCGCCAAAATACAATCAATGAAATAAAAGCGATAAATGACGTCTTTTTTTCACAAATAAATTTCTCCGACGGTTTTAATGAAACCCATAGCACACACCCAAAAAGTTACAACACAACAGTATGTAGCCTACATTACACAGTGCACAGTAAAAATTCACAAAAAGGTCAGCACACAGAAGCTAACTACACGCCGCACACCCCATGATGCTGCCTGACAATACTACACACATGGTTTACAAATAAAACGATCCAAATATGACCCCAAATATGACCCTAAAAAATCACAGTAAATCAGGTATACAAAGAGGGTTTTAAACGTTAAAACAATACTCACAGAGAGCTTCTAGGTACTACCCCTCCCAATGAATAGCTTTTGGAGCATGGCCAGAGGCATGCTCCCTAAAAAAAATAGAGAGAATTACCACTCAAATAAATAAGTTACTCTTTCAAGACGAAGCTATGGAAAAAGAGAGAGATTGTCACGTGACAACTCCAAAAGTTAACTTTCCACAAGTTGAACAATGAGGCGCACTTGGGATCCCTACATTTATTAATTACAAATAAAAAACCATTAATACTACTCTACTTCAACTCCTAACTTCAATTTCTTGTTACCCTACTATTTATTTCAACGGATGAACATTATCGTATTGTAAAAAATAATAACTTTTAAAACAGGAAAAATCTCAACCGGTTTGTTGTATCTAACATAAAAATGGCAGCCTATAGTTTATCATTGTTATTCTTAACATTATTATGTTTAAGTTAGGTAAACTCATTTCATGGTAGTGACTTATCACATATATATTTACATGTATGAATTATTGTAAAATGGAAACAGACTTATTAGAGTTAGGCCTAGATAGATTCATATTGATGAATTGATTTTGTTTTCAAATTGATGTTAATAAATGTTTTTTTTTTTGTGTAATCATGTAGTTGTGTGAATTAAACTGAAGTAAACAAAAGGACCGGATTCGGTAAAGGTTAAAAACTGTAATAATTAAACCCATAGAACTTGAGAATCATCATAGGGTATGTTTAAATGTATATTCCACTCAAATAACATTAATAAATTTTAATTCAAAACCTAATTAATTTGGATTGTTAGCAGAAGACACTACAGAACTTTCATAGCTTATGCAAATTCATTAACTAATGGACAACGGCAAAACTGAAAAATTACTGTAAATTTCTCTGCGATTAAAATAAGAATAAGCTTACTCTATACTGTGGTCACTTTTTTGTTGATGTCAAACCATAGAAATTATTTATTTCCAAATGTTAGTAGTGAGATTTAGTAATGCTGAACATGGCTTAACAGTCCACTCAAAATGGACTCATAATCTTATAGTTGAAAATATAAAATATTTGAAAGTACACCATTGCAAGCATTTTAATTCAATCAGTTTAAATTTTTGCCATTATCATCCGGGTAAGGTTAGTCTTAAGCAGGGCCACACGAGCAGGTCCAGGATACCAGCCCCAACACATGATATCAGTCAAGCAGGGCGCCCTTGGGTGACCAGACGAATGGGCTAAGCTGGCTGCACAGGGTGACGTTCGTTCTCTCGTCAAACACTCAGCTGTAAATTAGACAATCAAATCAAGAAATCTCAAAAAACATGTATGTGAAGATCTTGAAAAATTATTCTTTAATAAGTGAAAAAAGTGAAAATTGTCACATGACTAATGGCTTTGCCAAAGGATGGTCAACATTTTTTTTTATTATTAAAAATCTGAGATCATTTCAGCATTGTGAGATTGTCTCTAAAACAAATTTATTAAAATGGCTTTTATGAACCAAAAAAGTGTTGGCAGGTTCTGAGAGATTGTTCTCTTGAGCCTAAACACAAAAAAGGAATCAGCCGATTAAAAATCAATTAGAAATGTTTGAAAAAAAATCTCACAAGTTGCTAATCTTAAGAAGTTAGATTCTGACCTTGAGGCGGTCAGTTGTGCAGTTTCCCCACCAAATTTCTCCAACACAAACTCGCTGAAAACAATCTGAACCCGACGTCTGGTTGCGAGTGTATCAGCGTCTGACATCAGCATCTGGTGGATAGTCCAACGGAAAGTTGACAGACTACGGTCTTCTCTGTCAGCAGTCAGGATTTTGCTGCAATCAGAAAATTACCAGTCACTTCATTAAACATAATGTGGTACATTGATTGGTAACCTAACACCAAAACTTATTTTGACAAAAACACACCCCCAAACACCTCAGCAATTCTGTGTGCTAATTGAGATTTCTACGCAATCAGCTCCATTCTTGATAAGTTTGTTTCTTGATACATACCTCATGCACATGACATCAGTCAAGCAGGGCGCCCTTGGGTGACCAGACGAATGGGCTAAGCTGGCTGCACAGGGTGACTTCTCGTTCTCTCGTCAAATCACTCAGCTGTAAATGAGACAATCAAATCAAGAAATCTCAAAAACATGTATGTGAAGATCCTTGAAAAATTATTCTTTAATAAGTGAAAAAAGTGAAAATTGTCACACTGACTAATGGCTTTGCCAAAGGATGGTCAACATTTTTTTTTATTATTAAAAATCTGAGATCATTTCAGCATTGTGAGATTGTCTCTAAAACAAATTTATTAAAAATGGCTTTTATGAACCAAAAAAGTGTTGGCAGGTTCTGAGAGATTGTTCTCTTGAGCCTAAACACAAAAAAGGAATCAGCCGATTAAAATCAATTAGAAATGTTTGAAAAAATCTCACAAGTTGCTAATCTTAAGAAGTTAGATTCTGACCTTGAGGCGGTCAGTTGTGCAGCTTCCCACCAAATTTCTCCAACACAAACTCGCTGAAACAATCTGAACCCGACGTCTGGTTGCGAGTGTATCAGCGTCTGACACTCAGCATCTGGTGGATGTCCAACGGAAAGTTGACAGACTACGGTCTTCTCTGTCAGCAGTCAGGATTTTGCTGCAATCAGAAATTACCAGTCACTTCATTAAAATAATGTGGTACATTGATTGGTAACCTAACACCAAAACTTATTTTGACAAAAACACACCCCCAAAACACCTCAGCAATTCTGTGTGCTAATTGAGATTTCTACGCAATCAGCTCCATTCTTGATAAGTTTGTTTCTTGATACATACCTCATGCACATGATATCAGTCAAGCGGGCGCCCTTGGGTGACCAGACGAATGGGCTAAGCTGGCTGCACAGGGTGACGTTCCGTTCTCTCTCGTCAAACACTCAGCTGTAAATTAGACAATCAAATCAAGAAATCTCAAAAACATGTATGTGAAGATCCTTGAAAAATTATTCTTTAATAAGTGAAAAAAGTGAAAATTGTCACACTGACTAATGGCTTTGCCAAAGGATGGTCAACATTTTTTTTTATTATTAAAAATCTGAGATCATTTCAGCATTGTGAGATTGTCTCTAAAACAAATTTATTAAAAATGGCTTTTATGAACCAAAAAAGTGTTGGCAGGTTCTGAGAGATTGTTCTCTTGAGCCTAAACACAAAAAAGGAATCAGCCGATTAAAATCAATTAGAAATGTTTGAAAAAAATCTCACAAGTTGCTAATCTTAAGAAGTTAGATTCTGACCTTGAGGCGGTCAGTTGTGCAGCTTCCCACCAAATTTCTCCAACACAAACTCGCTGAAAACAATTTGAACCCGACGTCTGATTGCATTTTCAGCGCGGGCCGCATGGGTGAAGCGACGGAAAGTTGACAGGGTACGTTCTCTTTCGCATCAGGATTTTGCTGAAATAGAAAAACCAAGATTCATAAACATGGTATTGATGGTCCTTAAACAAACTTAATTTGAAAAAAAATTCCCCAACTAGCAATTTGTGTTGCAATGAGATGTCTAAATCATTCTTTTTATAATTGGTTATTTCACTTGAATTGTCTAAAACAATTCAATTGGTTTTAACCAAAATGGGCTAGTGCTGCACGGTGTCTTCGTTCTCCAAAAGAATCAGCTGTAAAATACAATAAATAGAAATTAAAAAATTAGAGATCTTGAAAATTATTCTTAATATGAAAAAAGGGGAAATTGGCACATTCACAAATTCTTCCAAAGACAAACTTTTTTAAACAATCTGGAACTTCGCTTGTGGATTGTCTCAAAACATTTATAAATGGGGTTATAACGAAAAAGGTTGGCAGGTCTAAGTGTTTCTTGAGCAACAAAAAAGGATTCGCCATAAAATCCAGATTATAAAATAGTAATGTTTGAAAAAACTCACAAACTAATTTAGAATAATCCACCTCAGGCGTCAGTTGTGCAGCTTCACAAATTTCTACCAATCGCTCATATACTGAAGTTGTTCGATGTAACCCATCTGACATCAGCATCGGGGAGCCCTGGGAAGTGACAGGCTAGGCTTCTGCACAGCGGATTTTGCTGATTCCAAAATTCCTCCTTCAAAACATAGTGTAAATTGATTGAACCAAACCAAAAACTTATTTTGAAAACCCTAAAACTAGAATATGGGAAATTGAATTTCCAATGCTCCATTGCTTGAAAGTTGGTTTTTTTATTATTAAATCTGAATCATTCAGCAGGCCTTGGTCAACAATGGTTATTGCAAGTGACTTGTTTTGAAATCATCAGGCTGAATATGACATAACCAAAACCAAAAAAGTATGGAAATCTTGAAAAATTTTTGTAAAAATAAAAAAAGTGAATTTAAGAATAATGCTTGCCAAAGGTGGTCAATTTTTTTATAAAATTCTAATCACAACTTGTGAATATCTCTAAACAGTTTGAGGGTTTTATGAACCAAAAAATGTGCAGGTGAAGTTCACGGAAAACAAAGGTTCAGCGATTAAAATAATTGAAATTGAAAAATCTACAATTCATTAAAATAATTTGACCTTGAGTGGTATTCACCACAAATTTTACACAAAACTCCAAACAATCGAATCGGTGATTGGATTTACAACGCTCATCTGCATAAGTTTGTTTTGTCCAAACGAATGACAGACTACACAGGCTCCTTGGTAGGATTTGCTGAATAGATAAGTACTTCATAAACATGGGTTCTTTTTGGTAAACCAACACCAAAACTTATTGACAAAAAACACACCCCCAAAAACATGATTGTGGAATGATCTACAAATATTCTTATAAGTGATATGATAATACTCTGCTATGTTGCAAGAGAGGCCCTTTTGTTTAAAAATGTAGCTTTCGCATGGTGAGTTCGTTCTCTAAACCATATTAAAAAAATCATTAGAAACCAAAAAAGTGTTGGAAGGTCCTTGAAAATTTTCTTTATAAAAAAAAGGAAATGTAATCAATGGTTTGCAAAGATGTCAACATTTTTTTATTTTAAAAATTGAGTATTTAGCTTGGAGTTGTTCTTCCAACAAATTTTAAAAATGCTTTTAAACCAAAAAATGCGGTTGGGATGTATCTTGGCTAACCAGGAATCATGCGATTAAATCCAATAGAAATGTTGAAAAACTACAGGTTCTATCTTAGAGTTAGATTTTGCCTTGAGGCAGTCATTGTCTCTTCCACAAATTTCAATGAAACTCCTAAAACATTGAAAACCCACTCGCGGAACACTCGCAATAGTGGTGATAGTTCTACGAATCACGATAAAGGTTTCTTGTACATCAGATTTGCTGCATCAGAAAGCAGGCCTTCATAACAATGGGTAAGTTGGCTAACAGAACTTATTTTGCAAAAACACCCAACACCTCAGCAATTTGGTGCTAATTAGATATTTACAAACAGTAATCTTGATAATTTTTTCTTATATACAATGAAATGAATCATCACGGGCTGTGGCTTCAAGGGTAAGGGTCAAGGTTTCTTTCTAAATCTCGTCATTTCACATTGTATTAACAATCAAATCAAAAAGCTAAAACATGAAAAAAGTCTTGAAAAATTTTCTTAATAGTTAACATGAATTGCAAAAAAGGATTTGCCAAAGGAGTCAAATAATTTTTTATTAAAAATTCAGTTCATTTAGATTGTGGATTTCTCTAACAATTATTAAAATGGCTTTATGCAACCAAAATTTCTTCAAAATTCCTTGACCAAACCAAAACGGAACTCGCGTTAATCAATTAGAAGTTGAAAATATCTAAGTTGCCAACTAAAGTTAGATTCTTTCTTGAGCGGTCAGTTGTGCATTCCACCAAATTTCAAACACAACTCTAAAACAATTGAACATGATTGGTACAGTACACTTGACCAAAAAACACGGAATCCACGGAAGTTGATGCTATGGTTTCTCGTCAGCATCAGATTTTGTCAATCCAAAATACCATCATTCATTAAACAAGTCATGATGGTACCTAACCAAAACTATTTGCAAAAACCCCCAGGACCTCAGCATTCTGTTCTATTGAATTTACAATCAGACTCCAATCTAAATTTGTTTGATAATCCTCGAAATAATCATCAAAGGCCCTTGGGAAACAGCGAAATGGGTAATGGCTAAGGTTGCCAAGGTTCAACATTTTTTTTATATATAAAATGAGACAATCAATTAGATCCTAAAAAATTATTGAAATCCTTAAAATATCAAAAAGTGAAATGAAAATTGTCCTTGACTAAGCATTCCAAAGGAAGTCACCATTTTTTTTATTATTAAAAAATTTGAAAAATCCCATACTAAGTTCATTTAGCTTGTAGTTGTCCTTCCACCAAATTTATTAAAAATCTTTAATGAACAAAAAATTTGCCAGTTCTGGAGTTTCTGAGCTAAACACCAAAAGGATCGCGATTAAAATCAATTGAAATTTGAAAAACTACAGTCTATCTTAGAGTTAGATTTTGCTTGAAGCGGAATTGTCAGCTTCCAAAATTTACACAAATGTGAAAACAACAACCCCGACTTTTGCGAAAACACTCCATCAGCATTCTGGTGATAGTCCAACGTAATTGAGACTACGATCTCTCTTCGATAGGTTTTCTGAATCAAATACCAGCATTTCATTAACAAGCGGTACATTGTTGGTACCAACACAAACTAATTTTGACAAGACTCCCCTACACCTCGCAAATCGTGCTAATTGACGATTCTACCCAATCAAGCCATCTAAAAGTTTTTCTGATAAACTATCTTATAAGTCAAAAAGGGCATGGTACCAGACGAATGGCTGTGCCAAGGTGGCTTTGTTTTTTTAAAACTTCAGTAATTTAGCAATAATAAGATCTCAAAAAATTATTGAAATCCTTGAAAAATTATTTTTAATAAGAAAAAAGGTGAAATTGTCAATGATATGCTTTGCCTAAAGAAAGGAACATTTTTATTATAAAAATTGATATTTAATTGGAATTTCTCAAACAAATTTATTAATATGTTTTATGAGCAAAAGTGTTGCAGGTTCAAATTTCTCTGAACCAAACCAAAGAATCAACATTAAAACATAGAATGTTGGAGAATCACAGTTCTACTTAAGATTGGATTTGACCAGGGTAGTGTGCAGCTCGCCTTTCTTCACACAAACTTGCTGAACCAATCTAACCAGTCGTTCGTGTATACTTGAATGTCTTGGTGGTACCAACGAAAAATTTACAGACACGCTCCACACATCAGGATTTTGTGCAATCAAATCCTTCTCAATTAACATATTGGTAATTGTTGTATACACCAAAACTTATTGCAAACAACCCCAAAGCCCCTCTGGTGCGAATTGAGATGTCTACCATCAGCTCCATTCTTGATAAGTTTTCTGTACATACCTCATCACATGACATCATCAAGCACCTTGGGTGACCAGACGAATGGGCTAAGTGGCTGCAAGGGTGAATCTGTTCATCATCTCCTAATCACTCCTGTAAATGAGTCAATCAAATCAAGAAATCTCAAAAAAACATGTATGTGAAGATCCTTGAAAAATCATTCTTTAATAGTGAAAAAGTGAAAATTGTCACATCTGACTAATGGCTTTGCCAAAGGATGGTCATATTTTGTTTTATTATTAAAATTCTGAGTCATTTCAGCATTGTGAGATTGTCCTCTAAAACAAATTTATTAAAAATGGCTTTTATGAACAAAAAAGTGTTGCAGGTTCTGAGAGATTGTTCTCTTGAGCCTAAACCACAAAAAAGGGAATCAGCGATTAAAATCAATTAGACATGTTAAAAAATCTCACAAGGTTGCCTAATCTTAAGAGTTAGATTCTGACCTTGAGGCGTCAGTTGTGCAGCTTCCCACCTAATTGCTTTCAACACAACTCGCTGAAAAACAATCTGAACCCGACGTCTGGTTGCGAGTGTATCAGCGTCTGACATCAGCAATCTGGTGGATAGTCCAACGGGAAAGTGACAGATACGGTCTTCTCTGTCAGACAGTCAGGATTTTGCATGCAAATCAAAAAAATTACCAGTTCACTTCATTAAACATAAGTGGTTCATTGATTGGTAACCTAACACCAAAACTTATTTTGACAAAAACACACCCCCAAACACCTCGCAATTCTGTGGGTCAACATTTTTTTTTTTTTTAAAATTTTTTTGGGAGTCTTTTCCGCTTTGTGAAAATTGTCTCTAAACCCAAATTTATTAAAAATTGTTTTTATAAACCCAAAAAAAGTGTTGGCAGGTTCTGAGAGATTTTTCTTTAAACCTAACAAAAAAAAGGGGAATCGCCATTAAAATAAAATTTAAAAATTTTTAAAAAAATTTCCCACAAGTTGCTAATCTTAAGAATTTGATTCTGCCTTGAGGCGGCAGTTGTGCGTTCCCCCAAATTTCCCAAAACCAAAAACTGAACTTTTGTTTTAGGGTTTCACAAACTGTCTCTTCTACCAGAGCTACCTGTATTTACACGTTTAAAATACTCAACTGTACCTTTTTATGAGCCCATGGGGGATGTGAGGCGACACAACACCAAAACCCTTTGAAAAAAAGCTGTGCCTACTGGACAAAGACAATTCAGAAGAACACATATAAAAAGTTTGCAAATAATTTATGTTCTGGGAAGAAACTCCCAGACACAGATTTGTAAGTGTATTTTTTTTTTAGGGGACTGGGCAAGTAAAGGTAAAATTTGGTTTGTGCACACAAGTGACAAGTGGGGTAAGTTGGTGGGGCAGGAGGGACCTGACCAGAGATCAGTGACCACTACGGGACCAATTCAAGTTTTTCTACACTTGGTTACTTAACTCCAAAAAGATTTTGAAATTATAAGTTTGCCCTCTGCTGCTCGAAATCCAATCTGGATTGAGCCTGACCCTAATCTGACTATGCAATTCATCCCTTGTCCTGTTCTACAATTAATTAGTGGCGTGTTGTGGCCTAGCGGTCCAGTGATGCAAAACCTCACAGAACAGACGGGGCTTGTTATTTCATAACAACACAAAAAGACAACTTTAAATGTGGTTCCATCAGCCTGCGGGCGCATATGTTATGATCTGAAAGTCTCCAAACTATAAGTGAAGGTCAATAACTCAAAGAGGCCTGTACTTTCTCAGGTGCAACAAAAAATTCAAACAAAAATCCCACTGATATAAAACTTGTTCAATAAGGAAAATATCAACCAACTTAAAATATTGAAGGGGGGGGTTTAAAAAGCTTCAACGTTAAGTTAGAAAGTGTACGATTTCAAGAGAATGATCTTATATGCAAAAGACCACTCTGAAAGGGCAAGCTGCCAAAAATTTTCATCTTGCAGTCAATGAAATTTTTTACAAAAATTTTGGGCGTTATGAAGAACATGGGGGAAAACCTAAAATTAAATTGGGGAGATTTTTCCAAAATTTGTTTATCTGAACAAAGGAGAGATGGATTTATTTTCGCAGAAACAGGGAGAGTTGGTTTCTCTTAAGGATGGCAAAAAAAACAGTTCTTTGGGCAGTGTAATGAGCCCGTTTGCGGGGTAAAATCACCTCCAGCCCAAACAGCTAGACACAGACCAAAGGAGTTTGATCAGAAATTAAATTCAGCCCCCACACATAAATTCTGACGAGTGGCAAAACAACATCATAACCCTGCAGGAGCCCCAAAGGCCATCATTTGGTTTGGAAACGAGACCCGAAAAATACTTGTAATGTACATACGAAGTAGTTACTTGAGGAAGAAAGATATAAAATTCCAATTTAACTTTGATCAATTGCTAAATATCTTCCACTCTGTTTTTGAACACCCACCCCCATAAAAGAATGAAATCCTTTTGCGTCGTGCTTGTTTAGATAAAAACAGTTTACATGTTAAACTGTGTTTGATAATGGATTTTTTTCTCTTGATTCTGGGGTTTTTAACAGAAATTCTGGGTTTATATAGGTTATGCATATTGTAGGCAACAGCAAGCCCTCTTTTTTGTGGGTTTCCCAACAAGTTTAAGCCTGGAACAAGGGCAAATTCCATAGGGCTTTTCAAGTGCTTAAAAGGTCGAAACGTATGGGGAAGAAGAAACTTCCCGAAAACTGAACTTTTATTTAGGTCACAAAAATTTCTTCTCCAAGCTACCTTATTTAACGTTTAATAATACTCAACTGTACCTTTTTATGAGCCATGGGGAAAATTTGAGGCGACACAACAGCCCAAAACCATTTGAAAGGGGAAAAAACTGTGCCTACTGGCAAAGACAAATTCGAAAAACAATATAAAAAATTTGCAAAAAAATTATTTTCTGGGAAGAAACTGCAGACACAGATTTTTTAAGGAAATTTTTTTTTTGGAGTGGGCAAAAGGGAGAATGTGTTTGTGCACACAAGTGACAAGGGGGTAATTGGGGAGCAGGGGGACTGACCAGAGATCAGTGACCACTACTGACCAATTCAAGTTTTTTCTACACTTGGTTACTTAACTCCAAAGATTTTGAAATTATAAGTTTGCCTCTGCTGCTCGAAATCCAATCTGGATTGAGCTGACCCATAATCTGACTTGCAATCATCCCTTGTCCTGTTTACAATAATTAGTGGCGTGTTGTGGCCTAGCGGTCCATGATGCAAACCTCACAGAAACAGACTGGGCTTGTTATCATAACAACACAAAAGACACTTAAATGTGGTTCCATCAGCCTGCGGCGCATATGTTATGATCTGAAAGTCTCCAAAACTATAAGTGAAGGTCAATATCTCAAAGAGCCTGTACTTCTCAGGTGCAAAAAAAATTCAAACAAAATCCCACTGATATAAACTTGATTCAATAAGGAAATATCAACAACTTCAAATATTGAAGGGTTAACAAGCTTCAACAGTAAGTTGGGAAGTGTACGATTTCAAGAGAAGATCTTATATGCAAAAGACCACTCTAAGGTCAAGCTGCAACATTTTCATCTTGCAGTCAGATTTTTTCTACAATAAATTGGGCGTAAAGCAGGGGGAAACCTAAAAATTGGGAATTTCAAATTTTATCTGAACATGAAAGGTTGATTTATTTCCGAACGGGAATTGGCTGCTCTAAGATGGCAAAAACAGTCTTGGCATGTGACGGTTGCGGGAAACCCCAGCAAACGACACAGACCAAGTGTCTGACAAATAATCGCCCTCCCCACTAAATTCTGACGAGTGGAAAGCAACATCAAACCTGCAGGAGCAAAGCCATCATTTTGATTGGGGACGCAGACCCGAAAAAACATGAAATTACTCACAGTGTACTAGGAAAAGTAAACCAATGTACTTGACTCAATCGCTAAATATCTTCCAACTCTGTTTTTGAACTACCCACCCCTAAAGAAGTCACTTTGCGTCAGGCTTGTTCAGATAAAACAGTTACATGTTAAACTGTGTAAAATGGATTTCTCTCTTTGATCTGGTTTGTAACAGAAATCGGTCTTACATGTTACTGCATATGTAGGCACATGCAAGCCTGCATTCTGTGGATTTCCAACCAGTTCAAGCCCCGGAACAAGGGGCAATCCATAGGGCTTTTCAAGTGATCCGTCAGAAACGATA
>JASTWB010000646.1:0-11900 GCA_032158295.1 Pycnopodia helianthoides | reverse complement strand
AATAAATTGAAACATAACATCCTACCAGAAATAAACATTTGATATTTCATTATTCGATGTTTTATTATCATTAGGCCTATACGTTTCCGGTAATGAAACCAAGGATGCATTATAAGTGAACTGAATTGCTGTAGCTCGCAAGCCCGATGAAACCTGTAAATAAGGGTGCTTGCTATGTGAACCAGAAACACTGGGGTTGGCCTCTACTCTTCCATGATAAGTGTTCTGGGTTCTTTTACGTGCACTGCCACTCCTAGTATATAGGACCTAAGGCTTAATGTCGCATCTGAAGGACAAAGCAATATGGTAAAGTATATTGTTTAAGGACACACTGGTGCCACAACCGAGACTCAAATCCACTCTCTGCTGATCAGAAACACAAAGCTTGAGTCGATACTTGAATTAAACTTAAATGCTTAGCATTTCCCTGGTGTTCAGTCGGAAACAGTTTTGAATCCTTGTACATTTTTGCTTTACTATTGCTTAGAGAAACCAACATTTCATAACTCTGGTTCGTGTGTGCATTATTCAGTTACGCATTGATGTTGAAGTGTTGGAGGAAAGCCTCAAACAAGCGCCCAAGCTTCAAAGAGATCACCGAAGTGCTGGACAAAATAAGAAATGTCCCAGTTGATAATGTAAGTTGCTGTGTTCTTTTGTTTTAAAAATAAGTTCTCAATTGATAAATGTCACAATACATTTTTTTAATGAAGCTCTCGTCCCATAGCAATAGTATTATAAACATGTATAGGAATAATGATAAGCAGCAGAGTATACTTTTCTTACACTGTCTACTGTTCATTTGTTTTTAGGGAAGCACACCAGGATAAAATTGTTTTCAAAATGAAAGTTTTAACGTAATTGTTAATTTTGTTTCATCTTTTGTGTTGAATGTTATTGTTTTACAGGCATACATGTTACCAGCAGTCTATGAGAACTTCAGCGTCATCAAGCCAGAGTTTGATGATAACTAGATGCCTGGTGGTTACTGGTAGTCAAGAGGTTTGATGTAAACAAACATTAACTAGATGCCTGGTGGTTACCAGTAGTTTGAAAGGTTTGATGTGAACAGACATTAACTAGATGCCTGGTGGTTACTGGTAGCTAAGAGGTGCAAATTTCGCCATAATGCCCAATGAGAGTTGTACAAACGCTGTTTGGGTGTCGATTTCTGGGTCAATTGTTCAACCCAGGCAAAGAGGGCATTCATCAAGCTGTGTAGCCTTTTGTTAATATGGAATTTAAGGTTTTTGAGAATTTTTGACCAAAAGATGGCGCAGTAAACAACTTTTTTCCCCAACATACTTAACTAGCAGTGTATATAACAATGCATAAAACTCTTCAAGGTATTCTCTAATTATAAAAGTCCATTTAGGATGAGGGGATTAATAATTGATTGCGGTCACAAAAAAAGCTTCATTAAAACATTCAAGTAAGTATGCAGAAACTTAAGTTTCTTTAAATGTATTTGCTACATTTTGTTTTAAATCTCCTTTTTAACTGTGTACATATTTTAAGGATTACATAAAAAATACTCAGTAATTTATATACAATCTCTATGGCATCCTTTTTAAATTGTATTTATTTGATATTGCATAAAAGATCCAAGTACGCAGACATTTCTTATACTAATTTAATATAAATAATTTGTTTCAGCAGATGACAATATTCAAAGGATTATATTATACTCAAATTTCAAAATAATTTGCAGTGATCTGCTTGACTGAGTTTGTTAATATCTTGCATTTGGATTCACCGAAGCCTAATTCCACGAGGCGGTGTTAGGAAGAAAACATTACTTTACCTTGCAGTATTCTTTATTCTGACTAATAAGGCGGAGAGAACGTTACTAGCAACATTATAGAAACATATGTTTTTAATTGGTACCTGTTTTTGTTGAGGTACAAATTAGTACACATTCAAGATTTGTCTAGATGGCAGGTTTATGAAGATCTTCCTTGGTTGTTACTCATTCTTTTAATGAAAATGTGTATTTTATTTGCACTGATTGGAATTACTGATAAATTAAATGATCAATGTTGATTCGTGTGTACTTAATGGGTTCAAATGTTTGAACAAAAACGTGGTTTTGGGCTTAATGAAGAAATGCTTAAATCTTGTTTAATATAATATGTTTGTGTAAAATTGTACTCGTGCGAAAATAAATAGTCCTGGATTGCAAAAAGGAACTAACAAACTTCACAAAATAAATACCCCCCTCCAAGACCACTGGGATGGGCTGATGAGCTTGTACAAATTGTTGTTCAAGACGTTGTAATGCATAATGGGAACGACTGTACTGCAGTCGTCACAATGCATACAATCACAACATGGCTAATGTAAACAACTTTTTTAAACCAAAGTAAGAAGAGTGTTGCCATCGAGCCAAATTTTTACTACAAGACAAAGAGTGACAATTATTTACAAAACAGAGCTACATTATTATTGATAGTCGACCTTACGCAAACAGGAAGGGGTGACCCGGGGTTATTCATGGGAATGGTCCCATGCGCATGTGTATACGTCAGCTCATCCCAGCGCCTCCTCTCTTATTCCGATCCTCTGACATCATAATGTGGCTTATGAAGGATAAAGACCGGGGAGCAGTCTACCTCGTGTGGGCTCATGGTAAAGACCGGGGAGCAGTCTACCTCTTGTAGGCTCATGATAAAGACCGGGGAGCAGTCTACCTCGTGTAGGCTCATGATAAAGACCGGGGAGCAGTCTACCTCGCGTAGACTCATGATGAAGACCGGGGAGCAGTCTACCTCGTGTAGGCTCATGATAAAGACCGGCGAGCAGTCTACCTCGTGTAGGCTCATGATAAAGACCGGGGAGCAGTCTACCTCGTGTAGGCTCATGATAAAGACCGAGCAGTCTACCTCTTGTAGGCTCATGATAAAGACCGGGGAGCAGTCTTCCTCGTGTAGGCTCAAGATAAAGACCGGGGAGCAGTCTACCTCGTGTAGGCTCATGATAAAGACCGGGGAGCAGTCTACCTCGTGTAGACTCATGATAAAGACCGGGGAGCAGTCTACCTCGTGTGGGCTCATGATAACGACCGGGGAGCAGTCTACCTCGTGTAGGCTCATGATAAAGACCGAGCAGTCTACCTCTTGTAGGCTCATGATAAAGACCGGGGAGCAGTCTTCCTCGTGTAGGCTCATGATAAAGACCGGGGAGCAGTCTACCTCGTGTAGGCTCATGATAAAGTTGGGGGAGCAGTCTACCTCGTGTAGGCTCATGGTAAAGACCGGGGAGCAGTCTACCTCGTGTAGGCTCATGATAAAGACCGGGGAGCAGTCTACCCCGTGTAGGCTCATGTCTGGGTTTCAAACTCCTGCCACTTCCGTCCTGTCACATGTCTGTGTGATATCTGATACCAGCAAGAGGTAAAAGAATACTCCATAGAAAAAATATAGCCTTTTAATTGAAGCTATTTGTAATTGGAATTAAGGCCGTGTCTGAATTGCCTCATACGGCCAAGGCTGGTTTGCCGCCTATTCGGGTACGGCCTTCCTATTACATTTAACTGTTGAACCATTGGCCTTTATGGTTGAATAGTTCCTTCATGGAACAATAGTAAGTTTGCTAAAGGGACTTCCCCTAAAAATCAAAGTTGATCGTGAACATATCGTTTTAGCCTGCAAAGATATATATTATATTTACGGTCATATTTGATTGAGTACCGTAAATCCTGCAAATTAAATCCATCAAAATCATTCTCTGCCGTAATAACTTAGGATTACTCTGAAACACTGGAAATAAAAACAGTGGTTTAAACACTGGCTGAGCTAGTAGTGTGGACAATCCTACACAAAAAGGAAAAAGAGAAGTAAAATAGAAAAACGTGGAAACGACACTCGTTTTTTTACTCGATGCTCTCGGAAACGAACCGCACAAAATGGTCTGGACATCTTTTTAGAAAACAGAGTCGTGGCATTCATTTTAAGCTGTGAGCTATCGACTTTGGCCGATTCGGTGTTATGGTACAGAGACTCAATGAAGTTATATACAGAAGTTACGTTCAATGGTACAGATACAGACTGTATTACGTCTAGTATGGACTCACGCATTGTACCTGATGTGAATGAGCTATACAAATTGCTATTCAGTTTAGGCAGTCAGTTGTATTCGTGAAATCTGCATTTAGACCTGCAACTACCTTTACCTGTGCACATTGTGTATGTGTTGTATATAATCTCATAGCTTCATTGCACGGTCATTACTACACTAAGAGTAGCACACACTTTCAACTGAGCCTTCATTCTGGTTTAGAAGGAAATGGTTTGGATTTATGTATTTCCGTGTAACAAAGTAAATAGCAATTTTTGAAGATGAGTCACTATCATCATTAAAGCCACAGCTGCATTCGATTCTCGTTATTTGTCTCTCTACATTTCCATCTCAAATCTGGTAAGTAAAAGATTAGTTTAAGTAAAATAATGAGCAGGAAATGAAATTTTTTGTTTACCATTCGGTAAGTTGAAATTGATAATTTTATGTGAAGAAAGTTGAAAGTCGAGAAGCCTTATTACAGTTTACTTCATGCAGGATTCTTGAAATTATTGTGATATGTGTTTTGCTTTGTAAAAACATCAGTAATCCGCGATAACCTCCACGATGTTATTGTAGGGAAACCCAACAATATTATAGAAAGATCTATGTACTTTCCAATGAGAAGTATTTCCAATGAGATCTTAAATTGTATGTTCATCTTTCAATTAATAACAGTTTTCAGTTTGGCATTTTTGGTAAGACATAACAAAATGGTTTGAATTGCAATGCATGGGGAACGGAGAGAAATGGGGGCGGCACCTTCCACCACCCCCCCCCCCAAAAAAAACCAAATTGTGTTTGGTTTCCTGAAGTGAAAAGGAGTTTTTTGTGCCTCCAATCCTTATTTCTATACAACTTGTAGCTACATTATGATTCAAACTCGTAGCAATATTGTGATTCAAACTATTCCATAGTGAGGTGACACCTTTATGTTATTGAATCTCGTTAGTAGAAATCACAAGCGTATTGTGTTATTGTGTGCACAAGCGCTGGTTAAACTGAACAGGTGTTTCCTACGGTACGTTCAAGGTTCCAACTCGACCTACGTAGGAGGCTATGAGGCTATGGAAACCGCTATGTAAAGGAATACTCATCATTTAGTTCAACTACTGACGACAACGCTGTGTAAAATAAATGTAAACAATGCAGTAGAATGATGGTTGATACTGAAAGCCCTTCAATAAAACCATTGGTGGAAATTTAAAAAGATGATAAAATATTTCCCTGTGTACTTATTTTTATTAACACAACAACAGCTTTGCAGTCATTCTGAAACAAACCCATTTCCAAAACAAACAATTTTATTATTTTCGTGTTTTATTTAGTTTCTTTCTGTAATATCGAAAGACAAACATGACAGGATGAAAATATTTTCGTAAGTCAAGGTTATTGGCTAAGGCCTGCGCTAAACGTCGCACTTTTGCCGTGTCGAACTCAAATAATTAGAAAATGTTGAATTAAATTCGATAAAAGAGTGACGTTTATTGCAAACTTTTGATTTAAATTCGACACTGCCGTGTGGCAGAGCGAGCTCTGCCGTGCTACACGGCAGTTGCACGACGTGGTGACAAACGTCGCGCTTTTGCCGCACTTTTGCCATAGGAAAATCATTTTAGTTCTACACGGCAAAAGTGCGACGTTTAGCGCAGGCCTTCGAGTACCGGATAACAAGGAGGAAGTTAAGCTAAAAAATAATATTCAAAGGTAAACAAAAAAAACAATGAATGCCGGCGTTCCCTACATTTCACATTTTTGGCTCTTTCATTGTGCGCATTGAGGCCTGTTAGGGTTTTTCCTAAATAACAAAGGAGTACAGCTTCGTACCAAATATCTGAATAGATCAGTTTGCAGATTAAACCCACTGAAAGCATTGCAGTCGTCAACAGTCAAACTGAATTATAGCTCACTGAAGGATTGCTCTTGATTTCGATTACAGCATTACACTGTTCCTATTGGTATCTCAACAGTTTATACAGAACTCAAGTTACCACGATGCTGAAGATTTAACGCAAAGTCATCATGTCACCTCATCAAGATATGCTTGGATTGACTTTGTTGGCATTTATTCTTGCCTGTCTCAATACTGGTAAGTGAACAGTTTGTTGTTACCAAAAACGTCAAATATGGAGACTCTCTGAATTGAAGCAAAAATATAGTTTTGAGAAAATATGTACAACATTTATAGAAACTTAAACGGGTAAACTTAGTGAGTTTTTCACTAAATCTTGGTGTAGTCTACGTTGTATAGATGGTGACTTTTTGCAAAGCAATCAGCTTTCCAAGATGACAGCACTGTGTAGTAAGGGTCTAGTGTGAGATCAATTGTTCCGAAATATTTTGACAACTTACTGTTCATTGTTTGATGTGAACAAAGAAACCTTAACAGGAACTTAACAATAACTTGTTGGGGTGAACAAAGACAAGTTTACTAGAATGGGATTTGCGAATTCCGGACACAGTATAAAAACAAATGTTTAACTTCTTTTCAAAAATTGTAATGCACCCAACTGGATTTACTTCAAAGGTTAAAATAAAAGGTCAAAAGAAACTGCCAAACTTGTGTACACACGGTTCGTTTGTAACCCTTCGGTCTACAACCGTCGGGAGAATTGAGGGTTACGATTATCACAACTACACCACATCCTGCCCTCTACATCAATAAAACGGGTTGCATCGCAGTTAATGGGGGCGCTTCGCTTTTATAAAAATCTGTACTAAGTCATAGTTATGAGATATAAGTCATACTTATGGCACTAAGTCATTATTGGGAGACGTAATTTATAAATATGACTTTTATTTTTATTGTTCTGTTCAATGTAAAACGCTTCTGTAGTTTGTGTAGGTTTATTACAACAATTCATAAAAAATGTATAGTTCGGTACTTGAAGTGAGTGCCGTTCACTTCAAATAATGGCTCAGTTTTTAAATTGCAAGGGATCTGAGCATGTTCTGGTCTTTTATTCAACCTGCCAATTCCAGGCAGAAGGAAAGTTTACACACAAAATTAAAAAGCATCCAACGAACACGGAAGTACCTCAATGACCTGAAATATTGGGTGTAACGTGGCTGTCGTGAACCAGACTACTGTATAGTATGCGGTCTTTGCACAGCAAGTTCAAAGCAAGAGGGCGCAAAAACGACCAATGAGACGTAAAATGACTGCAAGGTAGTAAATGTGGGGTGGGGGTTACAAAATAGGGCGTTAGAAAAAGAGTTTCCTTGCGTTTTCAATTTCAAAGAATGACAATGGGAATCATGTAAGATTTTGCGCAAAGACAAGCAATAGTTACAGGCATTATGTAACGCACAACGCCAGTAAAGATCGCTTTTCAAGCCTCATTTTCAACACTTTTTCAAAATGTAAATGTTTATATATATTTTTTATTTTGTTGACTTTTCATACATATTAACGTTGATGGGAATGTCGACGATTCCCCCGTATACACTAATACATAATGGCATGCCGAACAAACTCTTGGTGGCGCCCTGCACTTGTGGCGCTCAGTGCGTTGATCTCTCTTGTAATCAAGATTATTTCTAGTAGAGATACAAATTACTGGATATTTATTGAAAAGCAATGACCATCAAATCTTTAATTTACAGACATCTGTATGTAATTGTTTAGAAAATTATTGATGAGTAAGAAGGAAAATTCAATCTCTGTTTAGTGTGGTGTACTCAAAATCACATTCACGAGACTACGAGTAAAAGTTTTCATTTAGATTCATAATGGCTAATTGACAGCTTGTCTTGCACAGCATTGTTTTGGAACCTTTGTTAATTAACTGTCTTTTTTCTATTAACAGAAATATCCTCTTTTTGATTGATGATATTAATGTATTCAATTATCATACGTAGGTTTTGCTCTTCAACCACAAGAAGGCCAAGCCTCACAGAGTTCCACTAGCGGTAATAATCTTGCAGGTCTTGCTGTCGATAATAACATGGCCACAACTTCAATCACGGGTACGTTACTTATTTACATCACAAATTAAGCAAAATGGTTTTGGTTACGTCATTAATAGAATTAAAGGTTCATGCCACGGACGACTGAGCGGACGGTTTTGCACACATTGAAGAAATGAGTTATGATGATTTGTGAAATTTTGAAAGATCATGAAACTTTCAAAAGTTCCTGAGTATCAGGAAGACTCGTATCCAACCCTAAACCAGCTATAGTTTTGTTTGATATACTCAAATCTTACAGTGGAAATACTCAAATAAAGTTAGAATGCGTACAAGACAAAGGTAAAGGTCAGTTATTTTCCTGTTGTTCATCTTTCATATTCCTTTACATGTGGATATCTTTAATGCTTCGATCCTGGATCGAAATTTTATTCTGTGGCCTGAACTAAAAGTATATAAGATAGCACAATATGTGGTGTTTTCTTAGTTCTGCAGGAGAAAAGAAAAAACGAACAAATAAAGTAAAGGAATACAACCAAAGACCATTAATTAAATAATGTTGTGTTTTTATTTCCCTTTTTTCTTTTCTTTTTTAAATAGAAAAGCAAGCCAATCCGTGGTGGAAAGTGAACCTTGGTGACATCTACTGCCTTAAGAAGATCACTTTGTTTACCAGACCTACGGATGGTGAGCGCATCTTCATTTATTACTCTCTTACTTAAGTGTATATAGTGTTTGCATCTTGAATTATTCACGGTTTTTATGAGTTCCCTTCCCTTTGCTTGTCTCTACATTTTTGGCTTTCCAAATTCTAGAGGATGTTTCAGGAAACAATCTCTTTTTTTCGAGTCATTATTCATTAAGATTTAAAAGAATTTATGAGAAAAAATTGTCCTCATTCCAAGCATGCTTTTAACTCATCCCGGATCCGGATGTTCGGATTTCAGATGGAGATCAAATAGAAGGAGCTGTGGTGAGGGCTGGCTTGAGTTCCGATCATTTACAGAACAGAATGATTGGATCACCATTAACTCTTGCTCAAGCTCAAAGTGGACAGATTGAGTTTACCCTGGACCCGACTGTCATCGCTTGCTATGTGAGTGTAGATATTCCAACGAGCAGTGGAGAGACGAAGTCATTAATACTTAGTGAGGTCGAGGTTGATGAAATCACTCAGAGTGAAGACAATACAACGTCCTCGGGTGAGTAGCCGAAAGGCAAATCTACACCACTCTATGAGTAATAAATTCTGCTGAATAATGTATAAAGAAGTTGTAGGCTCAAGGACGGAGCACCCTGATACTTTGTATTCAGATAACGAGATAATCTCATCTTGCTAAGTCAACATTTAGTCTGCATCAATCTTAAGTCGTTTTGGCGAGTATTACAAAATGATAATGAACCTTTCATCAATCTATCTAACTCATCTCTCTAAGTCGACATTTATTTTCATTAAAAGGCTTGAAAGTCGTTTTGGCGAGTATTTCATCTCGCTAAAACGATTTACTAAATCTAATAATATGGCATGTCGACTTCTTAGATTGCAGAAGGTTGTCAAAGCAAGTCTAGCTATCTCCATAATATAAGTCGTATTGGCGACTATATTTGAATATGCGGTACAGCACTCAGATGGTACGAACTGCCATAAATTATGTTTTATTATCATTCAAAATGGAACAAAAGTTTGGGAAGTTTTCGATTTGTTTCGAAAACCCCTGACATGATTAAACCGTTGTTTTCTTTAATATTTGACGGTTTTTCCTATTTTTCATTGTTGTAGCTCTGCCTTTGTACGGTAATCCTAGCTTTCAAAGTTCAACACGTTCAGGGCAAGATGCTTCAAGAGCTCTGGATGGGAATCTTTTAGTTTTCACCCACACAGGTACACAACGTGTTTTTTCTCTATCATGTTTGTATGCACGTTTGTAGCTCCCAGATCAGATCTCGAAGTTCTTGACACAATACTAAATCTAAGAGTCAGCATCAACCGGAATAAAGCCAATGTTGTGCTCCTGAATTAAAACATTCCGGAATCGAAGTCATTTTGACACATGATCCGGATCACACTGACACGAACACGGACTTATTATGACTCCGGAAGTTGTAGAGCTTGTTTTTCAGTTTCGTTGCTGGTACATGCCCCCAAAGAAAGAGTTGAATTGATAATGGAAAGACAATGCATTTTGTTATCTTCCACTTCTAGCATTGGTTGGCAACATTGTGATCATTATGACCCAACCATCATCGGGGGAAGGAGGGTATTATTTGTTCGTTTCCTATTGGCCTAAAACGCTTTGTTAATTTAGTAAGTGTGGAAGAATCAATAAACAAAGACTGCTTGGGAAACACAATTTTCTTTAGGTTTCTCTTGAATGAAACGATTTTCTACAGAAACATATAAAGTAAAATGCATTTACCGAAGAACATAAACTTTAAAGATAAGTTTAAAAGAAATCAACATGAATCATACATCCGAAGTCGAAACCAAATTTTACCACGTAATATAATTGGACGCATATCCTATCCTAATTATGACAACTTTCCTAAGACTGCCACCACTTCACCCGAACGACCCCTTCCTCCTCCCCCAGCTTAGAGCGAATTTCTCTAATTGTTGGTTGTATAATATTTAGTTTTAGCACATCAGTTCAACATCTCGGTATGTAATTGCTTCTTAATCGAATATCAAAAACTTCTATCTGATGTGTTTAAAACTATTGATTGTTTTCCCCCTCTAGATCCGGAACAGAACCCATGGTGGAAGGTGGATCTCGTGACTGAATATTGTCTTGGCAAAATCAGAATTCTGAACAGACCAGAAATTAATGGTAAGATTCGACAGTAAACTAGTTACACTAATGTCTATGTAAATGCAATTTTATGACTTTAAAGTGTGTAAATATAGTTTTTCGAAGCGTTCGATTGTTGCACGATTATGTACCAATTTTAAACCCACATTTTTCAACAACGTTTGGATGAAACGTTTCTGATATCTTTTGCACCGTGAACCAATATAATTGTTGTTGTTTTCTGTCCACTGTTTAACATGTTTGGCTTTGATGACAGCATTTGTTTCAAATTGTGGCTCCGTACTCTGTAACCAGTTCTATTTACTTTTACATTAAGATTCAATGAATAAGATTAAGTGTAAAACCAGGGACATACTATATGTAGGCGTGGTCAGATTTATGTATTTTCACCCGCAGTTCACTGCAGAAAGCAAAGTGAAAAACTTACTTAATTTTCTTTTAAACCTCGCAAACAAATTAACAATCAAGATGGTACTGCAGCCAGCATTAATCCCTTGAGCAAACGTTTAAATCAGTTTTATTTTTATGTTAAGTTAAAAGACGTTTATTTGGAGCCGTTGTGAGGGCTGGTCTGAGTGACGTTCATACTGAGAACACAGTGTGTGGTAGTCCAGTAACCCAACAACAAGCCGAATCAGGAGACTGGATTGAATTCACGTGTGATCCACCCAGACTCTCGCGGTATGTCAGTGTCGACATTCCCGGTAGCTCGAAGATTCTATCACTCATTGGGGTACAAGTAATCACGTGTAAGTCTAATAATTTACATAAAATTGAATACTTCCGAGTCAATATCAATTGGTACATTGAAGTCATGTTCTTGTTACAACCTCAGGTCCCCTGCACTGCACAACACGCGCCATACGTCCTCTCTTCACTGTATGTATATCTAGACAAATGTTCGTTGAAAGGTTTTACTTAAATTATTTTAGATCGATACTTAAATATATAATAAAATCACAATTACCTTTTACGACAAAATTTCCGAAAACGCTAGAGGCTTTAAAATAACCAACTCACTAGAAGTTTAGGCTTATTAAAATTACAAGTAGTAAATATGTTCAACTAAATTTAATGTGAAATAGTACGAAAAAGAAAATAGCAACACACCAGTTAACTAGCTGT